>JAJEKV010000013.1:19562236-19870445 GCA_021234155.1 Isoetes taiwanensis
TTTTAAAGGTCCATCTTATGGCGTCAACACCCTCCCTCTACATGATGACATTGTGCAAGATTTTGGTCGAATCGACTGGGATCACGGCCTCCAAAATGTAAACCACGTGTGTTGCTAGGTTATTGAAGGGTTTTTCACGTTATGGAGTGCGAGTTTAAGTCAGTTGCACTTAGGTCATGGTTGAGAAGGCACAATTGAAAACTTATGAAGCAATAAGGCCGATGGAATGGGGTTGGGTTATCCTCCTCGGTGTTGCAATTAGAATTCAAGGCGTAACTTTGCTATAACAAAATTGTTTGGGATCGTGGGATGGCCAATAGATCCAAACTCTGTTATTCGATTTACTGTGGCCGTATGTGTCATTTAGCAAAAGGTGCACCTAGCTATCCAAGAAAACAACCACGTTTGACCTCAGAAGCGTAAACCGCAGTATTTGCTAGGTTATTGTAGGGTTTACTACGTTTGAATTATAATGATGCGTTCGAGATATGGAGTGCTATGCTGCGGCTTACACATCGCGAGCCATGACAAGTGAAATAGCGAGGTTTGGATCTGTGCCATCACGATGATCCCAAACAATTGCTAACGCAAAAGGTGTATTACGGCACTTCTAGTATGCCGCAGCGGGAGATAATCCAGAGCCCATTCGATTCTATTGCTTCACGACCACCAGCTGGAAACTGTGACAATGTCCCAAGTGCAGCAGGCAAACTCGACACTCCGTAACGCAAACCTTCAGCCAACCTGGCAGCACACAGGTAAACGTCTGGTAAATTGGCAGTCTTGCAATATCATCGCATTAGAGGAGGGTATTGTCTTGGAAAACCCGAACCCTTAAAACCCAGGAGTAGTTGGCCCCAAAGGTCTCTCAGAAGGCTCACGGCCGCGGACGAGCTGTGTCCCCTCCCAAGCTGTGGCGGGCTGCGCCCGGCAGACTCAAAATGTCCGACTTTGGAGACAAACTGAGTGGTGAAGACCACCCCTTTCTCAGAAGCATAAGTATCATGTCCAACATGTTCGTCAGTCAATTGGCCTAGGAGGTGAGTGAGAGCTCTGCGTATGTTGATTAGATGTTTCTTTTGTTGCCAAAATGATCATGTAACTGTCCTATGTTCGCCATTACGGGCGATATGGCGTCGAGCCTCCGATGCGGCTTTATGCTTGCAGAACGATAAACAGTTCTCTTAGCGATCAACTCATGAGCGGCCATTGGTTTGATGTCACGGATGGATCTTGGATTCTTTTGGGCACGCGCAAAGCGAGCGGAATGGCGGATTCGACCATTGAGCTCGAGAAGCCGGGCATTTTGCCCTCGGTGAAAGCTGATAGGAAAGAAACGCACCGACGCTGCCGTCCATCTCGGTGACCTCTCCCTGCGGTGACAACGTGCAAGTCGCAATCTGAGCCGGTGAAAATATGTCGGCGCGACCAGGATCACTAAACGCCAAACTCGCACGCAAATTTCAAGGATTATCTGTTGCATAAAGAATTCAGTCGTATCGTCCATGTCTCATCATCTAGCCAGCGTCTTCATGTTGGGCCACCTTGGCGTGTTGGGCCACCTTTATGGCGTATTTGAGCCACCATGTGTATGTTTGAGCCACCTTAGTGGCATGTTTTGTTCACTTTGGCATGTTTGAAATTTGATTGGGACTGAGGATCGTGTGCATATGCTCCAAAAATGGTTTGAGGGCATAAAAAGCAAAGTCTCTTCTCTCTCTCTCTCTCTCTCTCTCTCTCTCTCTCTCTCTCTCTCTCTCTCTCTCTCTCTCTCTCTCTCTCTCTCTCTCTCTCTCTCTCTCTCTCTCTCTCTCTCTCTCTCTCTCTCTCTCTCTCTCTCTCACTTGCGCCTTGGCATGTATCACTTACACACACACACACACACACACACAAAACACACCACGAGGAGGATCATTAGACTTGTTGGTTCCCATGGATGTTAAGAAGTTAAATTGAGTTCAATTCAATTTTGGGATCTTCTTAATGCCTTTGCATTCTAGTTTTCTATAAGCATGAGGGTAAAGGACAATAGATGAGATGTACATTTTGCGTGATCTGCACCCCTCAAGGAATACAAATCAAATTCTTGATGGTTGTATTAAGTAATTGAAGTAGTTGAAGTAACTTGTCTTACATGGAATACTAGTATATAAGGACATGTGATGGGTACGTGCATCACATGTAACAAATCAAGTACTCTGTCCTACCACTATAAAGGCCAGTGATGGAAGGATAGGACATGTAGAAATTCACGTATTCTTTCCTACTTCTATAAAGACATGTGACAATAGAAATTATTACATATGTAAGTAATTCATGTATTAACTTTTCTACAATGCCTTAGCAAATAAGTACTCTGTCCTACTACTATAAAGACATGTGAATGGAGAGTATATAGGACATGTAGAGAATCAAATATTCTTTTTCACATCTATAGACATGTGACAATAGAATTATTAGACGTAAAATTCAGTATTCTTTCCCTCTGATGGATTGTATTATAAAATAACATGTCACAATAGAAGAAACTACAAAACAGGTGGATGTTTTAGTCCCTTTGAAAAAGAACACCATTATCAGAACATACCTCCACAAATCCACATGTAGGATTCTTTGAAAGCGGAGACATGTAGACCTACCGGCTGATGTTTTCAGCGATTGGACCAAAACCGGGGTGAGTGTGATTCAGCTAGAAAAACCCAGGATTTCGGACTAATTGGTGCCCAAGCTCGAAAGTTTTGGCTCTTCAATCGATGGTCGCAAGTTGCATAACATTCCTTTGTTTGTTAGGTGATTACGACAAGCAGAATTGGAAGGTTCGAATTCAAGAACATATCACTCAGAATCAAAGTAAACTCAATTCAAAATTACGGCTCTTCTTGACTATCAAGCTGAAAGATGCTCGTGACATTAAGATCTTTTAATGGGAAGAATAAGCACTCCATTCCTTCATGTTGAATATCATTAGCGAGTTTCGCCGATCTTTCTCAAATGAAGGACAATATCATTAGCTGATTCAAAATGATAAGCCCTTCCATGAAAATAATAGCCATGCTATCCTCCAGGGCAGTCCTTATGGTGTTGGCATCGGCAAAGATAACGTAATACATTCTTTGCACTTTTGCATAATCAAAGTTAAGCTTTCTCATCTGATAATATAATCTGAACCAGCCATTGAATCCTAAAAAGTGACTACATTTATTCTTCTCGATCAGATTTACCTCCTTAAATAAAATGTAGGAGTGGATTTCCTTATTCTTTATGCATGCCAAAATAGTTTACAGCCAAAATTTGGAGCTATTGATCGCTCATTGTACTTTAATTGCACCAGTCCATAATCCAATTGTCAATCTCCAGTAGCATCCATCAATTTTCTTGTAATATCTATAAAAACTCATATCTATTAGTACCAAAATATTTTTAGCATAAATTAACCACCAAAATTAGATAACCATAATTATGGTCTCTAGTAGAACTAGAGAACTGAGTATTGATAAAAAACCTTCAACCTGAACAAAACGGACTTTCTACCTTTAAAAGACTTTTTATTAAAGACTTTTTCAAGGTATAATTGTAGCCCTAAGTATGAAAACAGTGTATTTCACTTAGGCCATAATATGATTCTTGAATATCCAAAATACATCAACAAACATTTAAAACAAATAAATTTACAAAGGAATAAAACTTGTAACTCCAAAAAAGGTCATAATATACATGAGAAATCTAGAGATACAATAAAATTGCATTAATCAATTTGTTTTAACCAAAGACAAACATCTGTATAAAAGGTAGAAAGAAGAATGACCTTGTATAATACACAAATATATCATATGCATACAAAAATAATATTACATAGATAATTCTTGAAAAATCCTTGATAAAAGAGTCTTGCCATTATGAATAATGTGAAAACAGAGGGGAGCAAGAATCCCCACCGCAAAGAAACCATAGGAACATTAGCCTTAGTCAGTAAAGACCTGCTAGCGGGTGTAAGCTTTAGATTTCGGGCTCATCGCCTTCACCATGCATGCCTTAATAAACAAACTAGAAGGTAAAAAACCGAAACTTTTCAGAATTAAACTATAACTCATATGGCTAACAATCATGATATAGCATAGACCGGAGTTTTAGAGGTAATAAGAAGAGGTTAAGGCCAACTCCGATCACGGTAATATGTTATAAAATTCCATTTATACCAAACATGTAAACAAAAAAAACCAAAGGTGATTGTTCATTGCTTTACACAAGTAACACTTACGAAAGCACTTTACTAAGCATGCAGAAATACCCAAGATCAAAGGTTTATAGCGTTTCAAGTAATAATCATCATAAAGTCAAGCTTATGAGAACATAAAGTGAGAATAGTAATCGTGAACATACATGACCAAGTAACCAAAGCAGAGAGAACTTCCACCGGGATATACCTAAGAGAATACAAATAGCAACAGAACGAATCATGAAACATCATGGGACTATGCGTATATTTTCTATAGCAAAGCATCCAAAGACAATAATTTTTAGAACAAATAGCAGCAATACAGAAGATCTAAAAGGAGGAAAATAAAGAAAGTACAACGGAGTGGGGGTAAAATAACCATAGAAAAACCAAACCAAGAACAATAACACGCACTAAAAATGATGCTATACTACAAAAATAGCCATATACCTATAAGGAATAAAAATACGCTTATAGAGCTATTAAAGAATAAACCTAGGCCCTGAATCTACAAGCCCATAGAAAGACTATCAACATAGATGAACTCAAAAAGAGAATAAATACCAAATAGACCAATAAGATTTTGAGAGTTTAAAGTGTAACAAGAACCATTATTATTTGGCAACATACTATAGGTTAGTAGAAGCTAGAGCCATAATAATGAAAAACAATAATCAGACATGCAAATAGATCTAATCATAGATATAATTCAGAGACATAATATATCCTTCAAGAAGCAATACTAAAAGTGTATAGGCTCGAAGATGAATTTTACAAACAAGAAGAAGTCTACTTTAAATAATAGAGAAAACCGGCCAAGACCTGATCAAGCAACTTACTACAATGAATAGAGATATGGAAACAACAACATCTATAGAAAACCTAGATAATTCAACCCAACCTGGTTAGAAGATGCATGATAATCCATATTTGGGAAATGGTATGCTAATGCCCAGGGAGTTAATTTTGTTAGATCCATCACCTTCAATATCCCGGTATTCCACCACCGCTTTATCGTGAGTTCTTTTGCGTAACATCTCCATACAACTCAGATAGCACTCGAAATGGCAGGTTCAAGGTAATGGTTTTCCTGCCCCTAGTGTAGTTATGGTGATTTTTAGAATTAGTTTGTTGTATTTTTAGATGTTGTTAGCTATTTGTGTGGAAAATGAAAAACAGGGGCTGGGTAACTACCTTTTAGATATTTGTTCGTGATATTTTGTGACATTTTAGGCAAATATGTAGGTAGTTACATGTTGCTGTCTTCATACAAGACCGAAAGCGAGCACCCATGCGCCAAGACAGACAATTCTTTTTTGTCCTTGCACGCATGGAGTAGAAGCTACAGGCTCATGCGCGCATAGACACAATTCTTTTTTTGTCTTGCACGCAGAGACAAAAACTTAAGGTGTCTATGCTCGCATAGATATCCTAGGTTTTTGTCTATGATGCATAGACAAAAACCATTTATAATTTCTGTGATGCGATAGACAATAATAGGTATTTTGTCTACTTGTCATTAGACAACAACTCCTAGTGTGTCTTATGCGAGTTTATTATGTTTTGTTTTCACTCTTTACTTAGTCTCAGTTTGTTTTGTCGATTCTTTATTTTCTCAATTCTTTTCTGGTAGCCATGTTTAAGTTCTTTCTTTCGGCCCATGCCACCATTAACACAGTCTGACATCAAGACAACTTGAATAGTAAATGAGCATGGCAACGAAATCAACTCATAAACAAAGAATATATGGATAAAATCCTCGTGCTATTTTACAATAGCACTTGATACCGCCAAATTTAAAAGTCACTTAACGATACACATACCGAAGCCAAACCCGCAAGTTTTAACATCGATGTATTATTAGAAGTTGTTATTCACGATATCTTTTCGGCCACATAAATTTAACCCTAAAGTTCAAAAAACAGTCCAGAATAACAACAATTTTCCCTTTACCTCATTTTTTGACCACCTATTTATATTTAAAACAATATTATCACTGGTTTAAGAATAAACAAGGTCAAAATACTAAAGTCTCAACAAATTACTTGTATAATAACCACATAATAAGCCCAAAAAATATATATGTGGGTAAATCCTAAGATCCACGCCAAAGTAGGTATTTTCCAAATGTTACATAGTGGTCTTTAAACACAAGAACCAATATGGGTCAACAACAAACCACTTAAACCATAACAAGTCTTGTAGAGCCACCCCAACATGAAGATAAGCAAAATCATGTTTCCAACACTAACCCATGCAATCGACATCATCACCGTAGCTAGTAGATTCGCATACAAGATAGACATCCTAATTTCCACTAATCACCATACTTGCAAAAATAACATAATGTTAATCCCAAGTTTAATGCATGCACCGTTATAAGAATTTTGTAAAGTCCAATAGGGAACACCCATATGGAATTGCAAGTCCCCAATTACAAAAATCATTATGGGTTGGTCATGTTCTCAGATTTATATATGTTAGGATAGTTTTGTCGCTGATTGATTGCCACGGTTTTTCTAAAACCTTTTCAAGGGTTTTATAATCCAGCAAGAATCACGGTCATGCTTTTTGTATTGGGTCCCATAGACCCATTGGTCTCCTCGGGACGATAAAAGTACCTTCCTTCCTTCCTTTTCTACACCAAGAGGTCAAAAATAATATCATTATTAGCCTTAGCATAACCAATCTCCCTTTTTATATATGAAGTCTTTATAACTATAAATGACCAATAATAAAAAAAAAAAGAAAAAAAAAAAAAAAAAAAAATCAGCCAAACCTAGAATCCTAGGGTCTAACATCAATCCCCAATAATTCCAAGAATTGTATTATCAACCCGCATTCAAACCCACGTAAGAATTGTCTCACTGGGTACTTATTGTCCTTAGCCTCTAGAACCTTTCGAATTGAAAAAATTAACAAAAAATAAATCTTTAATGTCATTTCTCATTCAACTTTCATAAGTCATGCGTCTATGCCAAATGTCGCTAGAACAAAACAATGTTAAACCAAGGGGTTTTGTATACATTTATTTCTATAAGTCAAGATACTATATAGCCAAATGAATATATCCGCTCGGGCTAATCTTTGCTCATGTCACCATTCATTGAAAACGCTCAAATGTGTATAGCACTTAAGAACCTAGTTTTGTGTAAATAAAGATGCCGACGATAACATGTAAATGTGCCAAAAGCACTTCATATCATTGGAATAATAGTAGAGGAACCATAAAAAATATTTTTCTACATGCAATAAAATGTTGTTCACATAGGTGCATAAGGTGTCAATGTCGTGACAAATCCAAATTTTCAATTGGTCACATGACCTGCCATGGTAATCTATAATTTCATTATAAATATTGAAAAAGAGGCTAAGCAACAACAGATTGATTCATGATACCATAAAAAAGAACAACAGATCAAACGTTTTCCATATACCCATCTTAGTTTGAAATTGAGACCATGTCTTAGAAAAAAGTGGAAAAAAATACAACCGCTTAACTTAGAAGTCATATTTAGAGACATTTTGCCATATAGGACAGCCCCACCAAAATTTTATACCTTTGTCACATATTGTATCTCTTTTCCACGTCCAAATCCATGCAAAGATCAACAAACTAGAACAAAGGAATTACAAAAGTAGGGGAGGTCCTGCACTCGCACCAAATCATCATAACATTAGCAATAGATCTCAGGTACGAATGAAGGGCCAAAAGGTTACAATGGAGCCTCTTTGGTGTATAACCATTTAGCTTTTTGTAACCCTTTGCCCAATTAGCTAGAGATAACATAGAAAAGGGATGGAATGTTTCATATTAAGTCATCCGACCTATATAGCATGCTTAATCCGAGAGACAACAAAGTCATTTATTTGAATAGTTAAACTAGATCAAAAATTTTTATTCTAATCATTAAAAATAAGAAACATATTCACCAAAGATGAGGGCGCCTTTGAGGCAGTGTTTTGATAGGCAAAGCCTTTGAGGTCGTTCGCATAGTGTACAATCACCCAGAACAGTGTAAACCAATCGTGAATCGATCTAAAATTTTGAAGATGCCTCCATCCATTCTAACCGGGAATGTGCACTGACATTAAATTTAGCTCTTGGCATTTTTACCAAAGGTCACTAATCTTTCAAAAGGCACATTAGAATAGACTAGAAGATCTACCAAACAGTAATGGCAGCCAAAAGGGCATTGTGCTTAATAAGATTTTTGCTCTTTTTGAGGGTTGTTTCTTTTGGCAAATTCTAAGTGAAACTTGCATGTGAAGATTGTAATTGGAAAACGTACCTTTATCCACCCACGGCCATTTACATTTGAAATATTTACTAGCCAACAATTCATTGATATATTACTTTAAAGTGTTCAAGGAGAAGCAAAAGAGAACTATGCATGCAAACAATTTATAGAATATTGACAAATAGCAAACATGCCATTTATCTTCATATTCAACTAAAAACCTCCTACTTCATGTATAAAAACAACAAATGATCTTTTAACTTCAAATTTTTACCTTGACGTAATGGTTGTGTGCCTAGCACCAATGTATCATCAAGATTGGCACAATGCTATGTTGTTACAAATTGCTGCAGGCCACTTGAGGAGCTACAACTTGAGAGACATATACATGTATTATTTGAAGGGAACTTTCTGGTCTTAGTATGACTTGCAATATTTTTTCTATTATTTGCAATGGCAATATTTTATCGAATTAAAAAAAGAGAAGCTAGAAAATCTTAAAATCAAGTTTGTTCAAAAGACTTTTATATAAATATAGATTAAATTAAAACAGATTGTTACAAAGTTATTAGCAAACAAGCCTATGCCAGAAGACCAGTTCCATCGTAGAATCATCATTGGTTGTTCTATTGAATGTGCTTAGAATAACTTTGATCGCAAAGGTCGAGCATCCACAAAAAGATACTATCCATCCATCTAGTTCATATCATGTTCCGAAAATTTAAAATAAATAAGTAAACACATCATAGACAATCTAAGATGTAAAACATAGTAGTAACAAACACAAAAATGAAGCAATTTATGCAATTGCACCACATATTAGGCGATCAAACAAAATACTGGAAATATTGTAGCAAAAAAGAATGATGCAACTTCGTAATGATGCAAGAGGACATCAAACTCATGCAATAAGCACATTTTACCTAATCCAATTGACAATATTAAGGTATTTTTTTGCACGAAAAACCTGGTGCAACAATCAATGTACTTCTTCCTAGCACCCTCGAAGTTGCCACAATTGATATTATAGAAAGCTATTTGTAAAAAACCTACCTGGAAAATTGTTCAAATGGAAAAACTTAGCATGCAGTTAAAGCTCTAGACATGATTATGTAGGCATTCGCTTCAAGCTATCCATTTTCTTAACGTGGCAAAACCAAAACCAAGAGAAATGTCAAACATAAATGCGTCTTTAAGATATCTTGATTTCCTTGTTTTTTATGCATTTTAAAAGAAATCATCCAAAATGGAACATCACTAAAAAATGGCACCCTTCCCTCACATGATCCGGGTATTAGTTGTTGAAGAAGTTCTGGACTGGCACCTTTTAATTTTGAAGACAATAACATGGTCTTATCGGAAAAAAAAAAGCTGAAAAGAAACAAAGAAACAATGCTGCCAAACTCAACAAATATCAGCCTTATCCAAAGGTTTGAAGTTAAATAATGCCTTTTTTTACCCAAAGGTTTGAAGTTTGGGTCCATAGAACGTTGGTCCCTTTTTTTAATTCAATAACTATCTCAAATTTTTATAGATTGAAATAAAACTTTTGCAGTTGAGCATTATTTCATATTAGATCTCACAAAAAAAATGTCTAAGCCTTCATGTCGATCCTTTTGCCAAGGTATAAGGAATTAAGAATTGTTGCAAAAGAAACTACCTTCCTCACTTGGGTACACCAACCAAAAATTTTGTATTTCAAAATCATTGAAATGAAAATTTAACTGTTCCATTAACCTATCACTAGAAGAAAAACCCTACCTTTGTAACGCTTTTTAAAACGCTTTTTACATTACATTAATAATATATCATAATTTTAAAGTGACGTCTCAAATCAAAGTTATATCGCGTTACAATTGATGGGTCAAGTGAAATGCGTTACAAATTGGCAAACACGCTAGAAAAATTGTAAAGCGTTTTCAAATTTGAAATATATTACAATTGTGATATGCATGTCAATTTGAAGTATTTGAAACGTGTATCAAATTTATAATGTGTTTCAAAAAATTTACTAATAAAAATTTAACATTGAAGTGCTTTTGCAAAATAAAGAAATAACGTTTCAAAAGAAATAGATTTTTCAATAAACCTGACATAAAACATCTTTCATGATATAAGTTTATTTCATTAATTAGCTCAAACCATTGTATCCAACACATTTAAAATAAAATCTGCCTAAAACTCCCTTTGGTTTGGGTGCATATTCACACGGGGGGTTACTCCAGACATCGAGAGTTGTCTTGCCCTTTATTCCTTGATCTGGACCATACATAGTGATCCTCGGTTTGTGGGGTATGCGTCTGTATAAGTTTTTTGTACATTGTATATTAAAAGTTT
Organism: Isoetes taiwanensis; assembly: GCA_021234155.1. NCBI lineage: Eukaryota > Viridiplantae > Streptophyta > Lycopodiopsida > Isoetales > Isoetaceae > Isoetes > Isoetes taiwanensis. The sequence goes on from JAJEKV010000013.1 coordinate 19,573,031, forward strand.
GCAAAATACCACAAGATTTAAGGAAATGTACTTAATGGTGTGTATTGTAAGTTTTAGGGGCTACCGCTATTCCCACGTAACCCGTGCGGTGAATATGCAATCAAATCAAAGGGGGTTTTAGGGGGATTTTATTATAAATGTGTTGGATACAATGGGTTGAGCTAATTAATGTTAATGGTTGCTTGTTATATTAAAAAACATTTCGGGCCCTTCGGCCCCTAATAAAGCCCTGCGGTCACTTCGGGCACTAATAATGGCATAAATGCATGTAACAATTTTTAATTCACTTCTGCATGTAACAATTTTAGAAATATTTGTGCATGTAATCCAATTACATGAGACAAGCCTAGAATGATAAAACTGCTTTGTTTTAATATATATACAATGATGTGCATTAGTTGAATGATAAAACTGCTTTGTTTTAATATATATACAATGATGTGCATTAGTTGCATGATGGGATGCTGCTACGAGCAAACACAAATCACATATGCTGGATTATAGGTTCCCAAGCCTATGATTAAAATTATCCACCAAAGATGATATAAATATCCATGAGAGAATACTCGTGGAATAGAAATTGCAGCGATTGTGCATCTATAGCATCTTGTCCTTCCGATGAGAAATAGTAAAAACAGCTGCCTTGTAGCATTAAACATATGTTGTAGCATCAAATATTGGGGACGACGATAACAAGTTTGCCAAATAAATATTACCAACCGGGACCTCGAACCCATCCCGTCCTTGTAACCATCTTAGTGAAGAAATTTGTATCTTAGTAAAAAGGAATTTGTGTACCTATAACAAATGCAAAAAAAAAAAATTCCGTGGCATTTACACTGGCATTTCACTACAAATCCACAAATCTTGTTGCACTACATTAGTCTCAAACAAATCGCAAGGCTTTCCTAATGTGTACAAACATGCCACAAAAATTCAAACCTTGACATGAACATGGACATTGTCATAATGAATACCATTTCTCGATTCTAATAAATGTAGGTAAATTTATGATTATTATTCAACCTATAGTCCAAGGAAAGATATAAAGTTTAGTATTTCCTCAAGTTTTAAATTAATACATGTCAAAAATCTCTTGCCGACTCAAAACCTAACTCCAAACCAATGTGTGATTATGGAGAGATAATTCATTTTGTTAAGGATATCAAAATTTTTAAAAAACCCATTTGGGTTCATGGAATGTTGGTTTTTTAATTCAATAACTATCTCAATTTTCTCGTAGATCCTCTTTGCCGATCAACTTGTTACAAAGTAAAGAAGTTAAGAAATGTTGCAAGAAACTACTTTCCGCACTTGAGTACACCAAAAAAAATTTTGTATTTCAAAAATCTTTGACATGAAAATTTAATTGTTCCATTAACTTATGAAGGGATTTGGACTATGGTCTTCCAAAATTGGGTCTTAGAAAAATTTAAATACTAAAGCCATTGGAACCCATTTGGCTTCAAATATGGTGTCCCCTAATAAGCTAGTAATATCCCAGGCCCCAGAAATTGCCCACCTGAAAGGACATTCTTTAAGGACATTCTTTTTCGTAAATATGTTAATTTGCCGCCCAAAGGCAAAAGGCTTTGATATATTCTTTTGTACATACGCCACCACTCGATGGCATATTATTTATAAAGGTTGGCTTCTCAATATGCCACCTTCATGACATATTTTTTGAATACAATAGAATTGTTTATAGAGGTTGGCTTATTGCTTGACATACGCCACCTCCATTCAAAAGTCTTGTGTATGAATTTAGGTAACATCACGCTCTTTTGCCCCACTTTCAAAGACGTAATTCTATATAAGCATATGTATTCAATGACCATGGTCTTGTCACAACTTACAAATTTTGGATCTTGAAAGAAGAGTCCGGATATTTGTCAATATAATAATTGTTGTGGAGTATCCGCAATTCTCCAAAACAAAGTGACTCTTGAACTTGAAAAGGTGACGAGAGGAGAAGTTTCATATGAAATTCCTGAAGGTAGACCATATACAAAAATAGAGTAGAGTAGAATGATTTTATAGGACTACAATTGCATTGAAGTAACATGAAATCAATCTCATTAGGACCATATAATTGATAATTGATCCGTTAAATCATTCTACCTTCTTTAACATCACATCATCCGTCTTTAAATGCTTATGCATCCCAAAGATAAGTTCTAAGATTCTCGTCCCGCAACGTACCGCAAGAAGATGTTTTAATCGCACTATAATGACTATTATTACCACTCGCCCTTTGACAAGACACATTATCAAGGTCGCCTCAACCAACCTCATTGGCCCCCTAGCAACAACTTTGACATACGAAGCCGCCTCCTAGACAGGACTTTTTAGGGGTTGACCTTTGAGAAAATGGTCCAAGCATTCTTATACTAAATGCGATCCTTGGCATTGAACATCATGATGACAATTCTTCTTAGAGTTGCAATTACACCCATCATATTATCGGGTTCCGTGAGGCATGGGCACAAGACATATGACTAATGCATGAAATTAATGAAATTAAATTCACGTAATGCATCAATAGCATGGACATGTTATAAGCAAAACAACAATCTCTAAATTGCCATTTCGATAGCCAATTGACAAGTTTCGAAAGTGGGTAGGACGGGATTAAATTTCAAATTTCTCATGCTCGGATCAAGTTATTTGTAGCCTTCAAAAATGCAAGCGGATCATACACTCTAACATAGGATGTGCAAAGTGGAGCCCTTCCATTTCTTCTGATTTTGGTGATTTAAAACCCTGATGTTGCTTAGTTATCCTTCATTAATTGACTCTAATGAGCAAAACCTCACATCCATTCACAAATAGAAACATAGCACTTGCAATAGGACTTACCTTGCAGTCATCCAGATCTCAAGCTTGGACCAAAATTGCGCCTCTCTCGGATCTAATTGGGTCCATATTGACATTCAGCAGCAACTTAGTTATTGAAGTATAATAAAATAGTTTGGCAACTAAATTGTTGTCTGCTGCCTGCTTTGTCACAGCATTACCAGCTGGGTTACAATTTTTCTAATAATACAAACAAGTAATACTAAGGAGGAATCTGGGTACCTATTAAACCAGGTGATAAAGAGAGTCAAGTATGTATTATAATTGACCAGTGAGTCAATTGTAAGCATCTTCAGGTCTACGATCTATATACCTAATCCAGTACTGCTAACTTCTACATGTATCAAATTCTAAATTCTGATCTATAGGCATTGGAGGCATGCAAGTCTTATACCACAGTGCCATCAATTGAGAAAATAGCTTGGATCTTGCTTAAGTGTAACAGGTGAACGATCTATTCATATTCCATACATTGGCAGCCGGACGATCCTTCCAGTTTCCTCATAAAGCACATCTTCTGTAATGTTGTCTTCAATGCTCTTGACAATCTGTATCATTTGCTCTCTATCCTTCTCTATCATTTGCTCCTATATGAGGCAAATTAATTCCTGAACAAAAGGTAGGATGCACCATGCGCATACAAAACCTCATCATGCTAGATACCTGGATGCTCACAATGCCAAATCAACATTGGTGCCACTAAATGGTTTTATCAATGTTCCCAATGTCAACTCGAACTAGTTTATCCTGCCAGAATAAGATCTATGCTGAATGTCTTGCTTGATTTTTGTTCCATTTGTGTTCCAAGTTACATTGCAATTGTCCATACAAACTGTATAACAAGAAAAATGCAAGTTACCTTTCTATATGTAGTCCATGTATTTGATGCTTCTTATCGTTCGGCACTCTCATAAACTCCCAACTATTCTTGATTATGTTCAAAGAGCATTCAACTACCTTGCTCTCTAGTGCTTTCGAACTTATGTTCTCTGCCAAGCATAACAAAAACTCAAGGGACAGAAAACCAAAAAGATTTTGCCATACAAACAACTACCAGAAAGTGTCAACTTTGCACCATCAAGACACTTTAGCTCGTCAGTCTTGCCAACCAAACAAAGGCGCTGTTCTCTCAACTCCGGTATTGTCTGTAAGAAGAGGAAAAGGGATATTAGATTGATGTGGATAAAGAGGAGTGCATCAGAAACATGAGAGACATCTTGTGGATAAAGAGGAGTGCATCAGAAACATGAGTGACATCTTAAAGGAGCATGCTGGCATTCATTTCAAAATGAGCATAGATAGAGCATAAAGATGACTCTCTATAGCTATCAGTTGGTTGGTATGGGAATAGAAGAAACCCTGAGAATGAAATCAGCAGAATTCATATGAGGATACTTCCACTTCAAGAGGCCATTGTATCCATATGGTATGTATGGGTCATCCCATCCCTGCACAAGAAACGAAAAGGAATTAACTATATATGAAGCCCTGCACAAACTCCCTAGTGACAATATGCTATGTTTTAAATGCAACCATTTTCCTAGGAATTTATTATTGATGAATGAATAAAAGACATCGAATCCTAATATTTAGGGCGCTACACTAGGCACATGGATCTCTTCACATGTTTCCTTTGATAATCCAAGTTACATTTACCTGGGAAATCACGCCATCAGCTTTATGGGGAAGTTCTGAATAAGATCACCGAGAATCCTTGGGCCATTGGCAGAACCCAAAATCCCTTCCATTTTTTTTCTGGTATATCAAACCAGCAAATTAATAGAATAAACAGGCCAATTCACACATGTTATTTTTCTGCATAAAGGGAGGGAGGAAAGCAACATTTATATGGACAATACTTGTACGTGGCTGAGAATTCAATTGGAGAATGACTGAGATGCAGTTCTCCTTGAAAATCCAACCTGGAAAATGTTCTGCACTTTTCAGTTTGTTATAATGATAGCACTGAATTGCATGATTATAGACACAGTACGCCTTGCTCTTCTAGACATGTTATAACTCATCTACATATCTGACCAGTTGAAACAGTCGTCCCACAGTTATATACTCAAAGCTCTGAGGAGCTTTACATTTTATGCCACGATGATAAAGAACTGTCCTGCATGTGATTGCCTAAGACATGCATTTTATAGCATAGACTATCTATCTCTACACATGGCATGCCTCCAAATGAAATGAAACTATGCACCAAACATCGATATAGAAATGAAACTATGCATCAAGGTGCAATTGAGACCAACCTGGAAATATTGGACTGCCTCCAATTCATAGTTATATTGATGGCTAGATAAGGCATCCTGCTTCCTTGCATGCCGTTCTTGGCCATGCAAGGCTGGAGATGCATCATTCCGGTGAACTGCTGATCTGTAAACAGAGTAAGTGTTGGTTACCCGATGATTTAAGCTCCATAGCAAGGCGCACAAGTCGCAAGGCAGCCATTGCTCTGCAAACCCCATCACTAAATGGATCAGATCTTGCTACACCACAATAACCAAAGACCTGAAAGCTCATATGCTTAAAAAAAAACCCAATGTTTACCTTGTCATTAGTATGAAGACCTACGAAACATCCAAGGATTTATTCAAACAACAGAGTATTTCATAATTGCATGCGGGTTTTCTTTCCCCAAAGGCATTTGAATGGATTTGTTCATACCAGTCCTTGGATGCCACAGAGAAACGAGCCAAATCGGAAGGCTTGTCTAGCAGAAGCACCGCGCAGATTCCAAAATATCCTTATGTATGGCAAGCATATCTGTTTCTGCAAGCATGTCAATGTGTTTGTGCATCAACGGGTGGCATAGTTGGCTTTGGGATCGTGCCAACATCCGACGGACAGCACACAAATATCTGGGATTTTTCCCAATTTAGATGTGGGCTTTTCCCGAAAGCCAGGAATAGAACTGATATTTTAAGAATGGAAAGTGCAGAGTCAGTGTGCATTTGCATTGTGTTGGCATTACAGAATTCTGAGTATGGAGACGGAGACGGAGGAGACAGACGAAGAAATTCTCAACTACACCTATTCTGCTTTATTTCCCAATCTTTTGAAGAGCTATGATCTGCTTAAGGAAATCGGCAGCGGTGGCCAAGCTACGGTTTTTCGCTGCAGAAGTAAAACAGAAGGTAAGATCAAGGAAGTGGTGCAGAAGTTAGCCAGCAGCCCTGGCGTAGTGCATATACACGAAGTAATCAAAGACGAGGGATTCTCGCACTTGATCATGGAATTGTGCGAATGTAGCTTGCTTGATGTAATCATCAAGAAAGGCAGGCTATTTGAAAAGGAAGCTGCTCTTCTTATTCGAAATCTTGCTCTAGCTATACAGGATCTTCATCAAAAGGGTATTATCCACCGGGATCTGAAGCCGGGCAACGTTCTTGTGATCTCAGCAGCAAAACCCTATGATGTTAGGGTTTCAGATTTCGGCCTATCGGCTCATTTTTCAGGTTCGGCTCCCAGTTTTACTTCCAGAGTCGGAACACTAAGATATTTCGCTCCAGATTAAGTTGTGCAGGGATATTATTCCACAGAGATAGACATATGGGAATTATCCCTTCTCAAGTCTACAAACTGCGGAAATTCACGAAGAACTGCTTCATTGCGAGGATCTGGCTGCCTCACACTTGCATTGGCCAGTTGGGTTGGTGTCAGAAGAAGCAAAGAGCCTTGTTTTGGCCATGTTGCAGCCTGATCCGGAGGAAAGGATATCTGTGCAGCAAATTTTGGCACATCCCTGGGTTGCCAAATATTATTCTAGTGCTAGTAGAAGCGCGCCTCAGAGCTTAAAACGTAAGAGGCCATGCTTCAAATATGGTGTTAGAAGGGGTGTTCCTTCTAAGCTCATCAGAACAGTGAGGCCCTGTGAAATTGCCTGCTGAAAGGACATTCTTTCTGTAAATATGTTAATTTGCCACTCAAAGGCAAAAGCTTGATATATTCTTTTGTACATACGCCACCTCGATGGCATATAATTTATAAAGGTTGGCTTCTCAATATGCCACCTTCATGACATAGAATTGTTTATAGAGGTTGGCTTCTTGACATATGCCACCTCCATTCAAAAGTCTTGTGTATGAATTTAGGTAACATCACGTTCACTCCTGGTACTTCAGCACAGAATTCTATATAAGCATATGTATTCAATGAGTGTGATTCATGGCTACAAACTTTGGATTCTATGTAAGCATATATGTATTTCAAATGAGTGTCATTCATGGCACAAACTTGGGACGTGGAGTAACTGAACCTAAAGTGGAGAAATTTATGTGTATCTTAACAACTACGTCCACATGCTCATCCATGAAACCCTCTTTACGGTTAGCCTGTAATGATAATTGTACACACACGAGCTAGAGAAATAGCCGGCATCAACTTTTAGTTGAGCAAGATTAAGATCGAAGATGCTGAAGTGTAAGTGTTATTCTCTAGCCAGTATATTCTCTAATTTTTTTGAGCTCTTGGAGAATCATTTAGTTATATCTGAGCGTTTGGACAATGTTAGAATGAGCAATAACATTTAACACTAGAGTTGTCCCAACATGGACCCAAATGGGTCGATCTACATTGTCTTTTTAATTAAACTTCTACATAGCATGCTAGGTAAAGAATTTGAGTGAACTGCTTGCACTATCATATTCCTTAGTAGTGCACATGTAAGTTAAAATAGATTAAAAATTCTAAAGATTTGGACATTGTCAAATACAAGCATTGTAACTAATGGGGGTAGATAAAATTTGCAATGTGATTAATATTCCATCAATCACCGTGCATATATGATTTTTCCTCAATTTGTTGATTAATACATGTCGTATAACTGGCTACATCAAAAAACCTAACTCCAAACCAGTGTGTGATTATGGAGTAATTATTCATTTTGTTTAGGATGTCAAAATTTTTAATAGACCCATTTGGGTTCATAGATAAGATCTCACAAAAAAATATCTAAGCCTTCATGTCGATCCTCTTTGCCAGTATAAGGAGTTAAGATTTGTTTCAAGAAACTACCTTCCTCATTTGGGTACACCAACTAAAAATTTTGTATTTCAAAATCATTGACATGAAAATTTAATTGTTCCATTAACTTATCACTAGAAGAAAAACCCTATCTTTCGACATCGCTATGATCCTCGCATATCTGCAGTATGTCGTTCAGATAGTGTACAATTAGCTTTTGAAGTATGTCTGACCCTTTACATTTTAAACCTCTCGCAGGATAGACTAAAGTCCACAAAAGTACCTGAATATGAAGAGTACGCTCAATGTTCTTCAGTTGAATGTGTATGAGATTGTTCCTTTATTGTGCATCCATAAAAATGTAGCTAGAACAGTAGCCATTTTCCATTCTAAACCATGACCTGCAACTGATGCTAAAATTGTACAGCAGCATGCCTCCATCCATTCTAACAGAGGCTGGGAATGTGCACCTGACATTAAATGCCGTCACATAGCTCTTGGCATTTTCGCCCATTCAAGGTCACCAATCTTTCAAAAGGCACATTAGACTTCTCGTGAGAGAACTAGGACCAGATCTACCAGCAGAATGGCAGCCAAACTAGGCATGAAGCGACAGAAGATTCAACAAGAACAAGCGGCTACAAAGCGGCTCCTTTTTGTAGAAAAACCCTACATGTTAGGGTTGCTCTTTTTGGCAAATTCTAAGTGAAACTTGCATGTGAAGATTGCAATAGGAGTACGTCAATTTACATTTGAAATATTTACTAGCCAACAATTCATTGATATAGTACTTTAAAGTGTTCAAGGAGAAAGCAAAAGAGAACTATGCATGCAAGCAATTTATAGAATATTGACAAATAGCAAACATGCCATTTATCTTCATATTCAACTAAAAAACCTCCTACTTCATGTATAAAAACAACAAATGATCTTTTAACTTCAAAATTTTACCTTGACGTAATGGTTGTGTGCCAGGACCAATGTATCACCAAGATTGGCACAATGCTATGTTGTTACAAATTACGGTGAGCCACTTGAGGGAGGTACAACTTGAGAGACATATACATGGCTATTTGAAGGGAACTTTCTGGTCTTAGTATGACTTGCACTATTTTTCTATTATTTGCAATGGCAATATTTATCGAATTAAAAAAAAAAAAACCCTTAAGTCTGGTACAGACTAAACCATTAATCTTAATCAAGACCTTTGTCTAAATCAAGATTCAATTTGCAGCTCTTAATGCATACAGGTGTATATGCATTAAGACATAGAACTGGTTACATCTTTTTCCTTTCCATATCATTTATATTCAATACTTTATGAAGAACAAAACATATATCAGTTTTTGCCTTAAGACTTAGACAAGGTCATCATTTTAATAATGTAAAACATCTCTGAAATTTCACAACCGCAATAATACTGCCCCAACTTATATTATGAGCAAGTAAATTACCTTTATCAATAATAGCATATCAAGTTTATCTTACAACCATTATGACATCGTCAGAGTACAAATGTAGAAACTTCATGTCATATCTTCCATCCGAAAGGCGTAAATCCAGCTACTTGTTTAAAAGAAAACAAAACAGAGAGTAGAGGACCCTGTTACCTGCAGTAGAACCAAAGGACGGTTAGCCAAGTTCATGGGTAAGAGCCTAAGCTACTAGCAGGCATCATGGGGTCCTCTAAGGTTATCCCCCTTCACACTGCTTGCAATCAGTAAATACTTAAAATTATACATGAATGCCATACCAATCTTAACCCAATGGCAAAATACAATTATAGAATCACTATGGTCAGATTTATTGGCTGTCTACCTTAACAATTTTACATAAAAGCTTCTAGATCTGTCTGTGTAGTCCAGCCCATGTGTCAAATGTCACTCAAATTAGCGTTTTAACATTATTATAGTGTAACTAGATTTATAGCTTCATATGTGTAGATACCAATTGCAAATAGATCCCATAAGTCTGCTCCAGCAACAATTCATCAGCATAAGCTTTAAGTTTACAGCATACCAGTTTATACCATGCTTACAGGAAACAATTACTTTTATGCATCAGCAGACAATAATAGATCTATATCTATCTTATCACCCACAATTTTCCAACTCCTATTCTATGCCAGCAAATGCCTTTATCTACTTAACCATAAATGTTCTAATTACAAGTTTTACATTGTGCAGTAAGTCTCCTTCAGTTCAAACTATGGTCAATGCACTCCTTAAATAGATAATTGGAAATTTCGTGTACAGCAAGCTTTAAGACAGTACACAGAACATTTATATTCAAGTGCAACTTTAAATAGCAAATCGGATTAAAATGCACATGCCATCTCCACAAAATACATCAGAGATAAAATAGGCAGATCCAGCATTTAGTCATTTAACTATTACCCATATCAGATCTACACAAAAATAATAGCATTTTATGCCTATGCAACAACCAGTCATTAATTTATCCAATGTCTAGATATGCCTCCATACATAAATCGTGTAGAATTACATTAAATCGCATCTAGATCAGCATAATAATCATATTCAAATGAAAAAACCTGAGTTATTTGGTGGATCTGTAAGTTTGCTCCCATCCTTTGCTTCCTTGTTCAGCATGTTGCTGGAGTTCCTTTGTATCATGCTACATTTATGTGCAGTGGTTCCAGCCATACAATTATCTACCACCAGCATATTTCCCTTGCCACTCCGAGCAATGGCAGATCTCTCCGAGCAATGGCAGATCTCTCATGGCGGCCCATTCTCATTCCCAAAGCAAAGATGATCAAAGAGACACATCAGAGTGTCAAAGCAAAGCCCTAAATATAAGAATGGATCTAGGAACCCTAAGTTTTCCAAATTAAGCTCATATTACGGCCAAGCCCATATTACGGACTGCCACAAATGCATACCATATATGTTAAGGTTATGCGGTTAAAATTCCATTTGCCATATCCCAAATAATGGTAAACACATTAAAACATCCCTTTGCATAATGCACCATTACTCATGAACCAAAGATGCAATTGCCAAAGCCCTTGCTATCGACAACTCTATGGTACAAATGCAAAGTACTAACCTTATGAGGCAATTGCCATTAGATCTTAATTGCCATATCTTTTTCCGATAGCTCAAGGCCATAAACCATCACAAATGCTCGCCAAATTAGATACCTCGCCATCAAACACTCATGTATTTATGCCACAAATTTGTGGACTTAATAATAAAAAATCCTGCCTCCATCCGTAGGTCAGAAAAGCCTCAGCAAATTTCATATTCATTTTATGAAGTTATGAAGCAACAAGGTGAGTAGGACCTTGGTGCAGCCAAGGCCCTACCCAACCTGTAATGCTTTCCTACTCATATGCAAAATAATGTACAATGTACCAATACCAAAATCTCAAATGCTATTTTTATCTTATTTAATTCCAAGTTCATCATGATCCATGGGCAAATGCCATTCCACGGTTTGGGCAAATGCCTTTCTAATGAATAATTCAATATTTTTGATTCTTCATGACCAATATCCATTGGTAGTTGACATCATGTCCATTAAATATGACGTCATGTTCATCCAATCTGTCATGTTCCTATGAAAATACCATCATTTGAAGTTTAGTACAATGTAAACACCTGAAAATAACCACGGTCTAAGTTACTGGTATAACCAGTAAACTGAGATTATATAAAAAAACCCTTAAGTCTGGTACAGACCAGACCATTAATCTTAATCAAGACCTTTGTCTAAATCAAGATTCAATTTGCAGCTCTTAATGCATACAGGTGTATATGCATTAAGACATAGACCTGGTTACATCTTTTTCCTTTCCATATCATTTATATTCAATACTTTATGAAGAACAAAACATATATCAGTTTTTGCCTTAAGACTTAGACAAGGTCATCATTTTAATAATGTAAAACATCTGTGAAATTTCACAACCGCAATAATACTGCCCCAACTTATATTATGAGCAAGTAAATTACCTTTATCAATAATAGCATATCAAGTTTATCTTACAACCATTATGACATCGTCAGAGTACAAATGTAGAAACTTCACGTCATATCTTCCATCCGAAAGGCGTAAATCCAGCTACTTGTTTAAAAGAAAACAAAACAGAGAGTAGAGGACCCTGTTACTGCAGTAGAACCAAAGGACGGTTAGCCAAGTTCATGGGTAAGAGCCTAAGCTACTAGCAGGCCATGGGGTCCTCTAAGGTTATCCCCTTCACACCGCTTGCAATCAAGAATACTTAAAATTATACATGAATGCCATACCAATCTTAACCCAATGGCAAAATACAATTATAGAATCACTATGGTCAGATTTATTGGCTGTCTACCTTAACGATTTTACATAAAAGCTTCTAGATCTGTCTGTGCAGTCCAGCCCATGTGTCAAATGTCACTCAAATTAGCGTTTTAACATTATTATAGTGTAACTAGATTTATAGCTTCATATGTGTAGATACCAATTGCAAATAGATCCCATAAGTCCGCGCTCCAAAGAACAATTCATCAAGATAAGCTTTAAATTTACAGCATACCAGTTTATACCATGCTTACAGGAAGCATGCATCATGTCTTTTAACAATTACTTTTATGCATCAGCAGACAATAATAGATCTATATCTATCTTATCACCCACAATTTTCCAACTCCTATTCTATGCCAGCAAATGCCTTTATCTACTTAACCATAAATGTTCTAATTACAAGTTTTACATTGTGCAAGAAGTCTCCTTTAGTTCAAACTATGGTCAATGCACTCCTTAAATAGATAATTGGAAATTTAGGTACAAAACAAGCTTTAAGACAAAGATAGTAACATTTATATTCAAGTGCAACTTTAAATAGCAAATCGGATTAAAATGCACATGCCATCTCCACAAAATACATCAGAGATCAAATAGGCAGATCCAAAGCATTTAGTCATTTAACTATTACCCGTGATCAGATCTACACAAAAATAATAGCATTTTATGCCTATGCAACAACCAACCATTAATTTATCCAATGTCTAGATATGCCTCCATACATAAATCGTAGAATTACATTAAATCGCATCTAGATCAAGATAATAATCACATCCTTTGCTTCCTTGTTCAAAGATGTTGTCGGAGTTCCTTTGTATCATGCTACATTTATGTGCAAGTGGTTCCAGCCATACAATTATCTACCACCAAAGATATTTCCCTTGCCACTCCGAGCAATGGCGGATCTCTCTCGAAAGCAATGGCAGATCTCTCATGGCGGCCCATTCTCATTCCCAAAGCAAAGATGATCAAAGAGACACCTCAGTAGTGTCAAAGCAAAGCCCTAAATATAAGAATGGATCTAGGAACCCTAAGTTTTCCAAATTAAGCTCATATTACGGCCAAGCCCATATTACGGACTGCCACAAATGCATACCATATATGTTAAGGTTATGCGGTTAAAATTCCATTTGCCATATCCCAAATAATGGTAAACACATTAAAACATCCCTTTGCATAATGCACCATTACTCATGAACCAGCATGCAATCGCCAAAGCCCTTGCTACTGACAACTCTACGGTACAAATGCAAAGTACTAACCTTATGAGGCAGTGCCATTAGATCTTAATTGCCATATCTTTTTCCGATAGCTCAAGGCCATAAACCATCACAAATGCCTGCCAAATTAGATACCTCGCCATCAAACACTCATGTATTTATGCCACAAATTTGTGGACTTAATAAAAAAAAAAAAAAAAAAAAAAAAAAAAAACACTAGAAAATCTTAACGATCAAGTTTGTTTAAAAGACTTTTATATAAATATAGATTAAATTAAAGTACAGATTGTTACAAAGCTATCAGCAGATAGCTATGCCCGCACCATTTAATCGTTGCATCAGAATCATCATTGGTTGTTCTATTGAATGTGCTTAGAATAACTTTGATCGCAAAGGTCAGAGCATCCACAAAGATACTATCCATCTAGTTCATATACGATGTTCCTGGAAGATTTAAAATAAATAAGTAAACACATCATAGACAATCTAAGATGTAAAACACGATAGTGTAACAAACACAAAAATGAAGCAATTTATGCAATTGCACCACATATTAGGCGATCAAACAAATTACTGAAATATTGTAGCAAAAAGAATGATGCAACTTCGTAATGATGCAAGAGGAGATCAGACCGTGCAATAAGCACATTTTACCTAATCCAATTGACAATATCGGGTGTTTTTGCACGAAAAACCTGGTGCAACAATTAATGTACTCTTCCTAGCACCTGCAAGATTGCCACAATTGATATTATAGAAAGCTATTTGTAAAAAACCTACCTGGAAAATTGTTCAAATGGAAAAACTTAGCGTGCAGTTAAAGCTCTAGACGTGATTATGTAGGCATTCGCTTCAAGCTACCCATTTTCTTAACTGTGGCAAACCAAAACCAAGAGAAATGTCAAACACAATGCCCTTAAGATATCTTGATTTCCTTGCATCTGACCTATATAGCATGCTTAATCCAGAGACAACAAGTCATTTATTTGAATAGTTAAACTAGATCAAATCTTTTTTATTCTAATCATTAAAAATAAGAAACATATTCACCAAAGATGAGGGCGCTCTACTCTTTGAGGCAGTGTCTTTCAGATAGTGTACAATCAGCCTTTGAAGTATGTCTGAAGAAGAAGAAGAAGAAGAAGAAGAAGAAGAAGAAGAAGAAGAGGAAGAAGAAGAATATGCTTCTCTTAAAACTGGATATAACAAAATAACAGGGTTGATAAGGGCTAATCGAAGAATAAGAAATTGATTCTTAAAAAATCATTCTGAGAGAGGAATTGAATGTTCTAAATTTGAGATGTTCATATGTTATTGCAATGATAATACATTCAGATAGTGTTGGTTGAGCCATCCACATAGTTAAGCGTGTGCTCAAGAAGTAAAATTGGGGGCAATATACTTTTTTGTTGCCCTCAAGTGCATATGTAAAGGCCCCATGAGTAATTGTGGTTATATGCCTGGGGAACATACATATGTGCATGAAATGAAACAAGGTCCATTTTGTTCAACGTGGGCCAATCAATGATCATTGCCACAAAGCCCGATTGAGATGCCGGCCCAATGATCATTGCCACAAAGCCCCGATTCAAATTTATTTTATGGTGGAATAAAGACATATCTATCCGATTTGGGATAGCCAATTTGTGCTTAGAGGCAAGTTGTCGTTGTTTTAGCAAGCCGGAATGCTATACTACGCCGTAAGGAAATGCCATGATCCATTTTCAATATTTCTTTGGTAGCTACTATGTTTTAGGGTCAGCAAGCATGTTTATATTTACTCCGGTAATTTTTGTTATTTGAGTTAGGGTCGTGTTTCAATCACATATTCTAGTGATGCCTAAATAGCCACAAGTTGTAGCTTGATAAAATTAATCCTGAGCATACAACAAACAACAAATTTTATTAAGTGGAGCAACTTATTCGTGTTTTATGGCTCATTTTGTCATTTTAACAAATGAATATAGATGCATATGCTTTGACATTCTAGGTAGATGCCTATGAATCATGAATAATTATCTACTGAAAAATATCGTTGTTGTTATGTATTGCCAGTGATAAAGGTTAGTGATAGATGTAAGTTTGCATTGGGTTAGTGCTTATGTGTCGGGTTGTATAGATCCTATTGTCATTGCTTTTTTAGGATATGTGATGGGTGAAAGTGTTAAATGGAAAGATGTGTAGGTGTAGAATAGCCTATGGTGCAATTGCATTTGCCTTCTTTGTGGCATGCTTCAATAAGCGGTCCATATGCTAGACAATGTAGTTACTTGTTTTGCTCCTAGAGTGCACAAGCATGCATGCGTGTTCTTCTAGTGATTATGCTATTGTTGATAGAATTCTCATTTTTGAGCAAAATGATTTAGTTATGAGATAAATGATTGTACATATTATGAATCATAAATACTACCTTGGTTGAATACAATAGTGGCGACACTTCCTTTGGACAAAGGGAAAATCTCATAACAATATTAGAATGATTATGTAATGCACATCCGGTGGACCGATGTGCAAATCTATAGTGGTTGGTACTAGCTAGCCATTTGGAGTATAATAACTCTCTATGGATTGAGGCACAGTCGATGGATTGGGGGAGCGTCGGCCAGATAGGGTTTGTCGTCTACGCTGGGCGGGAGTTTGTTGAGGATGAGTGTCACACTTTCCGCAGTCTTGCCCAGGCATATGATTAGATTCGGACACGCTATGCTCGATTGGAGTAGACCGATGAGCGCTACACATGATACCGGGTACGACTTTGTGCGCTTCACTTTCGGATCGCCACATTCAGAAGTACTGGACTTGAGGGCTCGGGATATGCCCCCAAATAACCATTTAAGCGTTGTCGCTATCTTATTGTTGCCACGGGTTTTTCCCTTTGAAAACCCTTCGGCGGGGGTTTTTAATCCCGCAATAATGTGGATCGCCATGCTTTTTGCATTGGGTCCCATAGGCCGATTGGTCTCCATGGACGATAAAAACAATTTATTTATTCTATTCTATTCTATTCTATTCTATTCTATTCTATTCTATTCTATTCTATTCTATTCTATGATGTTATCTTAACCCATTTTAATGGTTTAGTACATTGATGACTAAACATTAGGTGAAGGGCTTATGAGCCATGTAGTTTTCATCAAGTACCACACCCAACTCGCTACCGTTTAATATGCTAATGTTGGTACTTTTTAGTGTGTAACCAAGACTACATCTCCTAGATGTTTTGTCATTGCTTGGATGTTAATCGCAATCATACGAGGATTGCGACTTTATTGTATAACAATATTTGGGTGAGACCTTTCTAGTAGATTATTAATGAATACAAATTTTGAAATTTTGACTTGAAATCATATACATTGTTGATAGCTTAAGTGTTCTACCTTGTATCTACCTATTTATGACTTATGAACAACTCTTTGAAATGTATTATTTTTTGTATTGAGGAAAGCATATTTTTTAGGATCAAAACTTTATGGAATACATGCACTTTATAATTTTGAACTTAATCTTGAATACTTTAAGTTTTTATGTTATACATTATGTTCGACATCTACAATAAGATGAATATTCGCGAGTTAATTGTGGTTGTGGCTCGGTAACAACTGATTGGATATGTATATTTGTCGCCTTGGCAGCGAACCAAATCCATTCATATAAACTAGTTTTGTATGTTGTGGAAAGTAATCATTGTGAAGATAAATCAAAAGAAGAAAATATAGCTCATTCCTCGACGGACTTAAGAGACACAAACCGCCGATAGAGATAGGCTTGTCATTCATCACCACAGCTAAAGATACAATGTTTTGAAGAATAGAGAGGGCTACAACCTGACCATAGGAACAATATCCGGACTACCGAAGTAAAAAAGAAATGTGCACAGCAATATAGAAGAAAATGACGATAACTTTCGGACGGGATAAAACCCCATACCCCGGGTTTTAGGGAAAACCCCTAATGAGAAATGGTCGCCAACAACCTTGAATGTGTTTCCCTGGAAAACCGAAGGAGATGGGTTGATGGCAAACACAAATATAGCAGACCTCGACGACGGCGAATCCTTGAATGTGTTGCACCGGAGAACCGGAAGAGGTGGGGATGATACGTGAACACAACTATAGCAGGGACGAAGACGGCGGAAGCACACCAAGCAACACAAAGAACCCCTAAAAAATACACGCGGAATAGTTAGAGAAAAGCAAACTCATGCCCCCACGCAAAGATGGAAGGGAGGGAAGCAACGAGAATAGAAGAAGAGCTCGCTGGAGTAGCTAGAGGTTCGTTGAGTAGCTTTTTCTCGAGCTCGTTGATGCCTTTCTTGAAGCTATATTCTTGGGAGATAAGTAGGTATTTGAGAATTGCCCTTGTACTTTGCTTCTTTGTAGCACTAAAACCTCCTCAAAGCTACGACATTTTCTAGCATCAAGGTCATTTCAAATGCTTCAACAAATTCTTAACTAGAGAACAATTCTTTATGAATGCAATATGAAGAAAATAGTCTCCACGAAAATAATCCCCACGCGACTTGGTACCTTTAATAAAACCACTGAGATGTATGGCAAGATAGTTCCAAGCATCCATTCCATATTTCCACTTATACGTGAGGGCCAAGCAAGGGCATGTATATCCATGGAGCAGTGGCAAGCATTAGGTCATCGGCATTGGGTCATGGTTCATGGTTGGTCAAGATTTAAGCTTGTTTTTAGATGACTGCTATATGGTTTCTTTCAAATTAATGAGCATGAAGAAATTATAGCTCATTATCTTGAAAAACTTTTCATTTTGAAGTTGTGGCAACCACCGCCACATGTACAAAAGAAAAACAAAAAAAGGTGGTCTATTTTTTAGTGCATATGAGCACAATGGCTTTGCACAAGAGTCGATGTTTTATACAAGAGCTAGATGTCACAACATGAGATCTTGGAACCCTTGTTGGCGCGGACAACATCTTAGTTTAATAATTAGAAGTCATAATGATTGCAAAAGTATGGACATTTATATCGCCCATAGGACTTCTCGGTGTCGGAAAAAAACTTTGGATTTCTTTAATCGAAAAAAAATAAGAAAAATTGACTAACTTTTGTTTTGGTGTATTATGGGATTTGTGCTACATTTAATAATTTATGTGTGATTCATGAACTTTTCAATGATTTTTGATTTTTTTTTTTCAAACCAAAAAAAAAAAAAACATCACCCATGATACACCAAAACAAAAATATTATGTAGTGGAGATCTTGCATTCTTCCTTGATTTATTGAAATTTTTTTAGCGTGATTTTGGGGGGGTTAGTGAACGTAGCATGCTAGGTAAAGAATTTGAGTGAAGGCTTGCACTCTCATATTCCTTAGTAGCGCACATGTAAGATAAAATAGATTAAAAATTCTAAAGATTTGGCATTGTCAAATACAAGCATTGTAACTAATGGGGGTAGATAAAATTTGCAATGTGATTAATATTCCATCAATCACCGTGCATATATGATTTTTCCTCAATTTTTGATTAATACATGTCGATAATGGCTACATCAAAAACCTAACTCCAAACCAAAGGTGTGATTATGGAGTAATTATTCATTTTGTTTAGGATGTCAAAATTTTTAATAGACCCATTTGGGTTCATAGATAAGATCTCACAAAAAATATCTAAGCCTTCATTTTATCCTCTTTGCCAAGATGAGTTAAGAATTGTTTCAAGAAACTACCTTCCTCATTTGGGTACACCAACTAAAAATCATTGACATGAAAATTTAATTGTTCCATTAACTTATCACTAGAAGAAAAACCCTATAACGCTTTTCTTCTATATTATAAAATTATAGTGTATGTCTGTCTTGAGTCTCGCCCTAATTTCCAGGGTGAGGATGTGATCTCCATAAGCAACGGTCCAGATGATGTCATATCAGAATTTTTTTTTTCGTTAACTTGAGCAGGTAACCTCGATTGGCGGCCAGTAGCCATTCTTTGCCCTACCTTTCTTCACCTTTTGCCTTTTTGCTTGCCTTTTTCCCTTCCAAAATATGTATTCTAGGCATTCATTTACGTTTTGACGGCCATGGCGTTTTATGGGCTTGGAGCTTCTTGGCGTCTCGAGGGCTTTTGTCTCTGGGTAGAGAAGAAGAAGCCTTTTCTTTGGAGTAAAGAAACCTCTATTTTACACCAGAAGCTTTTGTGTACCATCGCAATCGTCGGAATGTATAATCTCCTTTCCATTTAAACACTCTTCATTCTTAAGCTTTCCTCAATCAATTATCTAATGCATAATTTGTTATGTTGCATAGTTTCAATGCATGGATTTTCTATGTTTTTGCACAGATGGATAGGCCATTCTAACATGTTTGAAGAGCATTACTCGAAGGGCTTTTTTGAAGTCTGAACGTTGCCTCACGGGTCCAGGTATGGTCTTTCTTCCTTTTGCTTGCTCACTATAGAATTTATCACTCTATAACCTTTGTATTTCAAAGAATTGGGCATGGAGTAATTGGCGACATAGTAATTTCATAGCGAGATCATGCAACAAGTAGGGATGTCCCGCGGCTACGTGGATCACAATAAAGGACGGAGACCTGTGAAGAGAAAACAGTAAGTCGGTAAAAATGCCTCCATGGTCCCTGGATTTCCCAAACACGGTAAAACACATGGCGCATAACTGTTATCTTTGCATAGCTTCAACGCTTGAATTTTCTATGTTCTTGCACGGATGGATAGGCCATTCCCAAATGGTTTGAAGAGCATTACCGGAAGGGCATTTTTGAAGTCCGAATGTTGCCTAGGACAAAGAGAGATCATGCAATGTAAAAAGAAGTGGTAAAAAAGAAAAAGAAGTCGGGTAAAAATGCCTCCATGGTCTTGAATTTTCCAAACACAAGAGAAACACATGGCTTATAACTGTTATGCCGCATAGGGTCCGTGTATGGTTTTTCCTACTAAATTGCTTGCTCAAGAGCACTATAGAATTTCCCACTATGTGATCTTTGTAAATTTCAGTAATTGGGTGATCTTTGTAAATTTCAGAATTGGGCATGGCTAGATAATGCACTTAGGACAAGCAAGGATCATGCAACAACAGGGGATGTCCCCAAAAAAAGTGTCTGGTAAAAATGCCTCCATGGCCTGGATTTCCCAAATACAAGAAACACATGGCGATAACTGTTATGCCGCATAGCTTCAGCTTGAATTTTCTATGTTCTTGCACAGATGGATAGGCCATTCCAGCGTGTTTGAAGAGCATTACTGGAAGGGCATTTTTTGAAGTCTGAATGTTGCCTAGGACAGCAGAGATCATGCAACAGAAAAAAGAAGTGGTAAAAGAGAAAACAGAAGCTGGTAAAAATGCCTCCATGGTCTTGAATTTTCCAAACACAGTAAACACATGGCGCATAATCTGTTATGCTGCATAGGGTCCAGGTATGGTTTTTCCTACTAAATTGCTTGCTCAGTAGCACTATAGAATTTCCCACTATGTGATCTTTGTAAATTTCAGTAATTGGGCATGGCTAGATAATGCACTTAGGACAGCAAGGATCATGCAACAACAGGGATGTCCTGTGCTAAACAGAAGCTGGTAAAAATGCCTCCATGGCCTGGATTTCCCAAACACAGTAAATACGTGGCCTGTTCATGACAATGTGTGCCTACTGGTGGGTTTGACTGTATTAGAGGAAGAATATAACCAAGATGTTCTCTTTGAGAGGCAGTATGTCTCCAATATACAGCAAATCCCTTGCACAATCTATTCAAAGTACTTCTAACTAAAGGGGAGGCTATCTGGTTGTCTTTGCAAAGTTGTGCACATGAGAAACGCAAATAATGTATGCGAATTTGGCCATTATGGTCCCGGGGGTCTCACCTAGGCATATGGGGATACCACATCTGCGTGCAAGGGGTCCAGAGAAAACCCCTGTATACGACTTTTTGGAGGTGGAAAACCCCTACATACGTAAATAGGAAAAACCAGTTTCCAAGCCCCTTTCCGTAGATGTACTTTCGGACGATCCTAGTTTTTACATACCCCTACCCGATCTTGTACTTGAGTTTGTGTTTGTGCACCCTACCCCTATGTACAGAATAAATAAAATTTCAAAACGTGTGCCCAGCCTAGTAAACGCGTGCCAGGCGTTGTAAATGTGGCTTCACAGACATGAAATGGACACCAATGATACCAATCAACTTGTAGAACAACAATGGCTCCTTAAACAACCTAAATACTCTTTCAACCTGTTTAAATGGATGTTTCGTAAAGAGGAGTTCAGTCGCAACAAGAGGAGTTCAGTCGCAACAGTGGCCAATATATAAGGGGCTCGAGAACTTGCACATAAATGATGGAATCCCTTTGGACCACATTATTTATAGAAGACCCATCAACGTAATGGCAAAGTACCATGGATATTTGTATCCTACTTATGTAGGGTATATATTTTGGTGACTTTGATTGCCTAATTCTCTTACATCTTTTTCATCATTCCAGCTTCCTTTTCCTCATATTTATCGCCATGTTTTCTCATCATTTGTCATTGTGCTTGTTTTGACCATATGTTCTAGCTCTCTTCATCCACAAATGCCTTAGGACTTCCATTACCAACGTTGATGATGTTAGCTTGTTTTTTTAGGCATCAAAGCCTATGCTTGAATATTCTCAGTTTGGTATGTATTAACATTTCAATTGCATCCCACAAATCTTAATGATTTTTTCTTTACAATAACCTCCCCGCAAATTCAACATGCTTTATCAAAGGTGAATGTTGATGAAGCCATTAAAATTGAAATCAAGATCCATAAGCTTTTAAGCGGGTTCTATATTTCTCTTGCTCCTAATATCCCAACTTTTGTAATGAAATGCAATGGTCCTTATTGTCCTTCATAGTCTAGAAAGGCTTGGCAAAGGAAACATATTAAGAAAAATTGGAGCATTGTGGATGGAACTAAAAGACAGATTGGGTTTTATATCACCACTCCTTAAATCGCGATCCCTTTTGAAAAAATGCCTTCAATAAGCCAACATGTTGGAACCACATTTTGTCAACTTGCATTGACATATTGCCATTATCGCTCATTGTCGGGAAGCACAATCAAGTCATAATGCACCTATAGAAGTATAAAAGACTCCGGATACCTAGCAAGGATAACCACTAGATTTTTACAATACACACCGCCATTCGCAGCGCATTCTTTGCACGAGGAAACGTTTCATATTCAAGCAGGGTCATATAATGATAATGTGCGGCCAATAAAGGACATTTCGACAATAGTACCATAGAATATATCAAAACCACATAACCCCTCGCTACACCTTTCAAAGAATCACAATGTCAACCTGCAGCAAAATAAATACCACCGAGAGGGGCATCAATAAATGAATCAAGAGTTTCATTATGGCCCTTACCACCAAAAATTTGGAATCATCATCTTAAAACACCCAAGCTCAAAGCTCTTGCCCCAGAGAAAACTTTGTCCTTGTCTAAGAATAAAAAAGTTCGGAGAAACAATCAAAGAAATCAACTTATCATGCACATAACCATAGAGCTTACAACAAACACCACAGATATGCCCCCGGACGAACTTCTCCAAAGTTTGACAAACCAAGTTCCCTTGCCCGAATAAATGAACACCCACATTCACTAACGTAATTTCTATTGGCATCCGATGTAGACTTCTTAATTACCACGGTGAATTATAAAACCTACAAATCTCAATCAACTTCATAATTCATGAACTAAAAAATGACAAGCTGACTTTTATTGGTTAAAGCGAGGGATTTTAAGCTTTGAGAAAACAATTTTCAAAAAAAAGTGTCACTTTCCAAGAATCTATTATTTGCCAGATAAATTTGCAGAGTCCAGCATTATGTACCCAATATCTTTTCCATCAATCAGGGGACGGACCAAATAGGGACCATATTTGGATTTGATCATCCGCAAGCAATAAAAAACTTCATTATCTTCAGTAAAACTAACATCTAGCATTAGAATGGAGACAAGCTTGCCTGAACAACAGGGGTATACATTTTGTCGACAGAAATGCGTGGACATCTAGGGTTGTACTGTGGAGCAAACAACGAAGTTGGATAGGAATAGGTGACATCTATTGGCAATTGACAGCTACGATCTGACTGATACATTTCCATTTACAAGAGAGTCATGGCAGTAGAAAATCGTCAAGTGTACAAAGAAGAATTTAAACACACCATAACATATCTCCAAGATGAAAATATCCACTTGTCCTTAAAAACAAAACCTTCGATATGACACCCCTAACCGGTAGCCAACTATGTCTATCCACTATGACATATACAACAACCTACAAGCGGATCCGAAGGTTGTAAGCAATCCGTAACTAAAAAAAAATTTAGTAAGACAAATGAATATGATACCATGCCTTTCGGTTCTTTATTTTAATAGAAAAGCCACCGAGAGCCCAAGAGACGCTTCATCGTAGCCTGATTCTTGATCTTCCAACCCGACATCCAAAACCCTACGAGCTTCATTTGTAACCCGAAGCGATTCGAACCCGCTTAAAAGCAGCTACGGTTAAAGCAGCATGAGAAAGCAGCCTAAAAGCAAGCATGCTTATACATAATTGAGCTACCGATTAGTCGGCTTATCCTACTTCACAATCACTATGTAGAATTTTTGGCTTCACAACTACATGATCTGTGCAATAGAGAGGAAGAGCATTCTCAAAAATCAATAGGGAGACGCCAGTTATGTATTGTACTTTCAAATGAAAACTAATAGGAAAGAAAAGATAATGATAAAGCAATACAAACATCTCAGGTGTTTCCGACCTCCATTGGTGGTGAGTTAGATAGATGCACCATGAAGTACAGAAGAAAAGAATGGAATAAAAAAAGGCCTTACAGATCGTTCTATTTTTGTCACAATCCAGCTCGTCAACACCATTCAGCATATTGATTCCCATAAATCAAAGTAGATCTAAAATAGATGCTTCAAAACCCCGACGACAAATTGCCTTTTTTGGGCTACGAAAAAGAGATGCATAGTTGCAAAACCATTTTACACGAAGCTCCAAATTTAATTGTAGCTCATATAACGTTTTATATCTCGGCTCTAACAACTGCACACAAGCAACAAAAGAAATCAGGTTAAGACCATTTTGCAAATCACCGAAGGAAATGGAAACTCCAAATATCTAGTATGATTTCTTCTGGACCTAAAAATCAACACCAGATATTAATCTACTCCTCAAATGTTGCACTAATACCTAATCCGCATCTTGCGTGCAGCCATTCCGCTTTTGGAAGAGAAAACCTAGAAAAAGCAAGTCGTTTTGCAAAGAATCGGCAAATCTGGCATGCCGGATCAAAGGTGTTGCAGAATGATTCCTCATTTGAAGCCGTGAAGGAATAACAGAAGGAATTGTCTCGGCGGAAAACCAAGACATAACCAGAAAATTTCAACTCGGAGTTGGAGTAGGCCCTAACGTAGATGCTACGGATCGGACCTTCCCGCCCAACTCCCCCTTCTCGACCACCTACGGGGGAAATGGTGGTCGACCGTATGAGGCAGCAGTCCGTATACGGACGTCGAGAGTGCAAAAAAACCCCTACCCAGTCACGCTCGTGGGTCATACGGGGTTTCAATGGTGAGACCCCCGGGATTATGGTTCCAGAACTGTAGTTATGCTTTTTGTTGCTTTGATACAACTATGAAATCCATGCAATGACTTATATGCAGCAGTCTCTATGCCTCATCTGAACGATTTGCCGAGGAAAGTAGTTAATCGAGCGGCATGGTTGTCTCTTATCCTAATCTGCCTCTCTTATGGCACAAGTTTACATTTGTGAGTAAAATTCAGCTTTGTGTACACAATGGAGAATTTGATATGGACTTCATAGTTTAGCATATACAGAAAGATGGACAGAAACAATCTTTTTATATGTTAGCTTTCTTGCAATTTTGTAAGCAGCCATGAAAAATTTGGACCATGAAAAATTGAACACTATAGTTCTGATTGCATCCCATAATTCTCGCCTATGCCGTTGTTTTTGTGTGGAATGAGCTTGTCGTGCTAAAATGGCCAATGCCTCTATATGTTTTTGTTATTGAAAAAGTTTGAACATCTTCTGGTCGTTGGAACTTTAGAAATAGTAAAAATGCATAAGAATGCATGCAGATGTCTTGGAACTCTCTTGCATATTTAAAGGTTTTTTTATTAAGTTAATGGTTAGGAGACCATTAATCAAGCTATGATTTTGCCATGATGATATGAGAACACATACATGTTGGATGTAGTTCATGCATTGACATTGACATATTGACCATCCAAGTAAACTATGGAATAAACTATGGAATGGAGAAGGCTTTGCAAAGTATTTAGAATAGGACGTGCCATCAACCAAATAACAACTGTAACCAAATAACAACTGCCATTAAAAGGCTGGTTTCACATGATGTTCTTTATATACACTAAAGAAAAGAATTGTCATGAGGAACACAACATTTACCTCACTCTTGACGTAAAGCATATGAGGTGCCCACCTAAGGTGGGCAATCCTCCTATATTACAAAAACACCTCCTATATTATAAAAATCGTGATGCATGTTTGTTCGCATGATCGACGACCGAGATTTTGTCAATGTCTTCGCCTTGATTGATGGCCTAGATTGTTCCCATGTTCCTCCGCCTCATGGATAGCCTAGATTGCGCCAACATCGCATGGATAGCCTAGATTGCGCCACAATCGCATGTAAAGAGCAGGCAAGATATGATATGGACTTCCAAATGTCTATAACCAAGTGGACGGGTCCACAAGAAACGATGTGCAAAAAATAAAATGAAGCTGGTCGAATGGTCCCAATGGAATGAACGTGCCTTCAAAGGAAACATGGCTATGGCGAGATTCATACTGGCTTCTAAAAACCAATGCAGATAGAAGAAATACAAATGTTTACATCACATCACATTTAAGTGGTAACTTTGAAAGCAAGATATGTGTGCGACGCTGGGCACCATTCCAAAGACTTTTATGCTTATAGCATGCCACTACAATGTAATAGATGATATCCACAATAATGCTTTTGGCCGCATGTAAAACTTATGACATTCCTTATACAAAAGCAAAGATTTCTTCCGAACATAACCAATCAATGGATCCTTGGAACAAACCCAACCACATATTATCATGGGCACTTTGCTAAACAATAGAAGCAAACTCTAAAGTCTTGGATGGATTAATGGCACAACATCCACTAACACCAACACAAAGGGAAAGAGGGAGGATCGTAATAGCTGGAGCGACACCCGATAATATTGCCGCCTTTATCGTTTACATGTTTCCACTTATGCTCAAAGAACGGGGCAACAAGCACTAGTATAATATATTATCTATTGTTTAAATTTGGTTTTCCGACTATCCCAAAACTTTTTGGATTTTCTTTTAAGGATGATTTTCTAAGGTTTTAAAGGTTTTAAACGCCGGAAAAAAAATTCCAAGTGTTCCAAAAATCGAGTGTGCCTTTTTCTATGATTTAGAACTTTGTTTTCTCGAGCTTTAGCTATATGCTCATATTTATTCCCTTTTTTTCGATCAAGGTCAAAAGGGGTTCCGTTGGGGCTTTCTCTCGAAGTTCTTCGGCATGATTTGTGCACTATCTTTTGCATTTGTTTGCATCAAATTCGCAGGAGGGTCCGGGCTGAAAAAAAAATTAGGGTGCCCCATCTTGCTTGCCCAATGATTGGGGCTTCAGTACCATGCCATCGTTGATGCCAAATTTGTGTTTTGTTCTTGGCATGCAATACCATGAAAAAATCATTACTCTATCCAGGTTAAAATCGTACTTCAAACAACATTATGGCATAATTGCCGAAAAACGTTTTTATTTCCTCTTAAGTTCATTATTTTGCGCTTTGGAGTGGACGGATCTACCTTTAGGTTGCAATTTCTACCGTTGGCGCTTTGTTCGATTCGTGTAAAGAGTTCCCTTCAACATTTGATCGAAAAAAATGACTCGTGTTTGTTAAACAATGCAGATACTATATCGTGATTGATGCATTATTTGAGTTTTGCAACTTACGCAGATCACTAACAAAGCTTTAGAATGGATTGGTGGTTTATTTTTAGGGTTGCACCGGATTACGGGTTAGAAGTATAAACCTTTGAAAGTTTATGAAAGAACCCGATGAGGCCAAGATAATAGTTCAATTTTTATATGCAACTCCTTCAACCTTTCTATATATCAATAACCATCCTTAGCCCTAATTACGTTTTTTTATTTTGTTGCATGTGTTCTTTGATTGTTCTTTGTTAATTTCAGTCCATTCTCTCGATTCTAACTTTTTCACTATATTGTGTGAATGATTTATGTCATTTTTGCAGTAAAGAAGCTCGGGATGCTTTTCGGTAGATATTAAACTTGCCTTCTCATGGTTTTCTAATGACTAAGAAAGTTGTAGCTTAAATGTATCTTTGGATCTAGCAACACATTCTAGGAACACAATTGTTGGGGCTGAATATTTTAATGGGTAATTGCACAAATAATATGTGGATTTCCAGTTTTGCTTCCTCCCTTTTCCAATCTTTGGGCCCTTTGTTTTTATTTTGGTTTGATACATCTTGAGAAGACATCTCTAATGGTCGACTGGTTCTTTCCAAGTTGTGATGAAAATGTTGGGCCTTGCTTCATAGTACCAATCACAACTTCGCAATAGCATTTTCCACTGGAAAATCATCCATCTTCTTTCATGGTTCCCTTTCAAATTTGTATTTGTTTTTGTCTCTCCGCTTCTAACAACTTGGATGTGGACACTTTTCTACAAATGGTTTTTCGTGATGATATCACTGCAATTTTAGGGGTTATGTGATAGGCATAACGAGGATCTCGACTTCCATGCAAGAAGCCTTATCTCGATCAAACAAAACAAATGGACAAATATAGGCCCGGCCCGTGATGTTTATATTTGTTTTTGAATTTTTTTTTTTTTTTTTTTTTTGAAGAACCTGTCAAGAATATATTAAAAGAATGGTAATGTTACAAAGCAAGTGAGGAGGAAGGAGAACTGCCCCAAAGAGACGGTGATACCTCGACACTCCACAACAACCGCAACTCTACCGCTTGACAAACCTGACCATCACCATCTACCACACCCAAGAAGTCCCGCCAAAATGGAAAACTTCCATTTCTACTAATCCCGGAACACCAAAAGCTTTGAAATAGCTTGTACCGAAGTCGAGGAATCGAGAGAGGCCGCAGTCGCCGAATCCCCCGAAAAGATCCACAACCGCCCGCTTCCAAATCAACCACACCAACCAAGCCACGCTTACGATGCAAGGCTTCTTTGCCGACGAGCGCCAAACACCGAGATACATGAAGCAAAGAATTGTTGGCTATTCAATCTCACCTGAAAACAAGAGCCCCGACCCAATCCCGTGCAACCCGCAAATGAGGGCATAAAACCGCATAATGCTCCACGCCTCACGATGAAGGCCACAACAAGGGCAAAGAGGGCTCACACCCGCCTAAACCGACTCACAAGGACATTCACCTCGAGACAGCGGTGCACCCACCGCCACATAAGCACCCGAACCTTCGGTGGGGAAGTGAGCTCCATGTCCACGCCCAAACCGAAGCCATCGAGAACCCGAAGTCGCAGAGACCACTTGCCCGGAAGGGCGAGAGTGTCATGAATAGCCAACACCCGGTAACAAGACCGCGACAAAACAAGAAGATACAACATCTGGATGAACCTTCCAAACCTGCACCACCACATCACCCTGAGGGACTATAGGTATATGTAGCGGAATACTCCCCGCCACTTGTTCCCGTGATAGCCCGGCCATGCCCTTCAGCGAAAAAGCGAGCTCGAAAGAACTCCCCACGGCTAGCTGACCATCCCAATACCAATCCTCCAAGGTGAGCACGCCCAACTCGCCTCCAACGGCCTCGGTCCCCCAGCATGCAGTGGCAGCCAAGGGCAAGAACGCCAGAGGTAGAGGAACCCACAAGAAAGGAGAAGAGTGGTGATAAACCGAGGCATAATCTATTTGGAAGAGCACACGACGCGTGATCCCAAGCCCGCAACACCCCCTGCGGAGAAAAGGGGACGATGTGGGAAAGGCCGGAGACCATACAACAAAGGCCTGTGGCAACTCTACATGCAATGAGACGACTTTCCAAATGCCACACAATGGCTAAGAGATTGCCACAATAGTGCCGCACCAGGAGAAGATGCTCCATCCCGCAGAGCCCGAATGCTCCAAATAAACTTAGAGACCAACACCTTACTATGCAAAGTGCCAAATCCAGAATGGCCAAGCCCCCCATCCTCCCTGGGCGGAGACACTTCCACCAAGCCACTTTAACAAAGCCCCTTCATCATCCCCCGCCCCACACAAAATTTGAACAATCTTATCCAAAGCCGTGATCTTACCCTCAGGAGCTAACATCGCAGATGTCAGATACACATGAGTGCTACAAAGCACCGACTTGGCAATAGTGATCCTACCGCCATGGACAACTTGTTACCCTTCCACCAATTGAGGTGTTTCGCAACCCCCGCAAAATCTCATCCCACACCCTCCCCATGGAAACATCCCTCCAAAGGGAATACCCAACAGCTTAGTACACACATTACCCGGAAGCACCTTCCAAGGGAATAGAGCCAAACAAGGGGAGGCGGAGTCAATCGGGCCCATAATGCAGAGCATTTACCCCACCCGTAAGAATGCCCGAGGCCAAGGAGAAAGTATCCAGCAAACCCTTCACATTCCAGAAATTCCTCTCTTCGCCACCAAGAAGAGAAAAGTGTCATCGGCGGAACCGGTTAATAATCTGGCCGACTACCATCCCGCATCCAAGCCCATCCACCACCCCCTCCTCCACCGCAGACCAAAAACAATCGAGACAAGGATTACCTCCGCCACAATCAGAAACAAAAATGGTGCCAAGGGCACCCCACGACACCCTCCGCCTAAGGAGAAAAAGGCGGAGGGTTCACCCCTGCACACCACCAGAGTCTGCGGACCTTATGTACTTCATGATCGTTCTCAGAAAGCGTGGACCACGACCAACGCTAACATCATGGCGCATAAGAACTCCCTTAACGGACACTATCATAAGCTTTTGGCAAAGTCAAGCTTAAGATAGGCAATGCCTTGACTCGTTCTCTTGGCCCAATAAAGGCCCTCATAAGTCTAGCGGCAACATTAGTCAAAATGTTCCTCCCAGAACAAACCCGGATCAGACCTTTACTAATGGAAGAAGTCAACACCGCTTCAACTTCGCCAAGGCTTTCTAATAATCTTGTACACAGAGGACAACAAGGATATAGGCCTCCAATCATTAATAGTAGAAGGTTTTTAACCTTAGGAATCAAGGAAATGCATGCGGTATTCAAGATCCTATCCATGTGAGAAGACCGCAAAGAACTCAAGATACACACCGTACAATGACTCACCAGCCCACTCCCCAATAAGTCCGAAAGAACTCCTGGGGGGATGCCATCCAGCCCGTGACATTTATCCTTGGCCATGCACATACATGCCTCCGCTTAAATCCTCTCCGAGAGCTCCCTCGCTCCAAGCTCTCACGTTGGTGAGGTAAAATAGATGGCTGCGGCCCCCAAAACAAGCTCCTCGCGATCTCCCCTCATAGGGAAGAGGCGCCTGCGAAAAACCCCGAGAAATGAGCATGCACATACCTCGCGAACTCAGCGGGATCCTTCAAAGTCCCGCCATCGCAAAGCAAAGGGACGCCATAGATGCCGTGATATCGCCACGCCTTAGCTGCTCAAGAACACCGGACGTAACTTGTATCCCTCCTTCAAACTGTAAGGGCTGCCTTCACACGCCTCATGCACTTTAATCTTCTCCAAAGCAACAATACGCTGCAACACCCGCATTCTCCCCTAATGCCATCGAAGGTCATACCAATCTTCTCCAACTCGATAAAGACTATGCAACTCCTCGCCGCCTCGCCGCACACGCCGCCTACCAAAGACCTTAGCAAAACGCTTAACCCCGCCAACGCAGTCACCATACCGCATATACCCTTCAGAGATGAAAAGGTATCAAGCCACAACTCCCGCACCGGGCCGTGAAATCCGCATCACGCCTGTCCGGGTGTTCAAACGAACACCGTCCGGAAGGCCGAGAGGCAACCGCACCCTGACTGGACAAAACCTGAGGGTAATGATCAGAAATGGAGGTAGACAGAATGTTACTCCGGCGCAAAGAGGGCACACCATCCAATGCACATGGGGAAGCATAGCACCGGTCATGCCTAGCATACCGCCCGCACCAATCGGGCCATTACAATAGGTGAAAGACAAGTCCCCGGGGACCCTCAACCAAGGCCAAATCACGCAAACAAACGAGACCACCGGTCCTCTCAAATCCCGCACAAGTGGGGTGTTGCAACCGGGAGCGATCTTCTACCGCTTCTACCATATTGAAATCCCCTAACAACATCCAAGCAAAGCAAGAACCCACCAAGGGCTCGCAACTTATTCCGGACTGTGGCCCACAAAGCACCCCGCTGAGAAGGCTGATTAGGGGCATAAACATTAACAATCCCCCACTCTTGCCCGCCCTCCAACCACTTAATTATTGCCCAATCGCCAAAAACATGCAGCAGAGTATGTGACCGCACATCCATCTTCCAAGCAATAAGAGTACCCCCACTAGTCCCCGTAAGAAGAAGCAATAAAGCCAAACCGCTTACCAACCATATTCATGAGCTGGACATATCACCCAGGACACTTATGCTCCTGAATGCAAACAATATCGGGGACTTAAGCTGCCCAGTGCCAAAGAAACACGGGCCCTCTTACTACTAGAGGACCGCACCCCCGCACATTCCAACTGAGGATCGACCTATTCATCCTAGAGGAGAAGTGTCCAGCCCCACATGCCTACCCACTGGGCCATCCAGCCCACTCCACTGAAGATCTAGAGCGGAGAGGATTAATCACGGCAATGAATGTGACCCACAACTTTACGTGATATTCCACTTCCAACACGTGTTGGAAGTCCCCGTGCACCTCCACAAAGTCATGGGCCACAACTCGTGATATTCCACTTCCAACACGTGTTGGAAGTCCCCGTGCACCTCCATAGAGTCATGGGCCACACTAGTCTCTACCTCTAACCGGGTTGCTCCAGCCACCTCATGCTTTCAAGACATACCGCCATCTTTGGGACATCCCCAAATAGGATCACCAGCCCTCGCCACAACCCCGTCCCCTCGATCTAGCCACAACCAAATCATTCAGGCCCTCCCCCGAGCCACCACGCCCCTAGCCCCGCCATCAAAGAGGCCAGCAAAGAAGCCCGCCCCGCCCGCCCCACACCACCTCTCCCAACCACACCACCTCGTCCAACTCCACTCATCGCACCACGGAGTCCTTCACCAGGACCTCGGGAACCGAGGAATCCCGGGCCCTCAGATCAACACCCGCAACCCCTACCACATCACAAGCACCGCCAGGACTAGCGTGGATCATCACCGTGGTCAAATGGTAGCACAATAGATGGAAACATCCGCGAATCTCGAGCCATTCAAAAGCTTCAATCGAAAAGAAAATGCCGGGGACCACTACGCGACCGGAAGAGAAGTGGGCACAGCCGCAAAGGTGCGAGCAACACGCATCTTGGGGACCCGCACAATAGAATGAGCCAAATATACACCCGTGCCATTGGCCATAGAAACCAAGAAATCGTGCACCATCAGGTCGGAAGGAAGATCCCGAAACTGAACCAACACGGGATTTTAACCGTCAAAGAACCGGTGGACATTTTTGGAGTATAATATCGATACAACACATATGAATCACCCAACGATCCACCCCGACTAACCAATTGCCGCATGTAAGACTCGACCCTCAAACATGATTAGGAAGAAATTATTTGGTAAGAATTTTAGATCGATACCTTTGGCAAAACCAATCCGCCTCAGATGTCCAAAGAAGCCAAGAGCTAAACCTCCTCGTGTGTCCAATATGTAACCCGTGAAATAGCCCAACACCGCAAAATGAAACTAGATTCTCAATGGTCTCAACATGCCGGTATGATCAATATCTATCCATTGAGTCTCCGAAGAGCCGTCAAGCAAGTCACCAGAGTGATGATCCTCCACAAACTTGAGCTTCTTGAACACGGGCAGTTCTACACTCCGAGCCTTGCGCTTAATCCAATCCAAAACCCACCGAAAGTGATGCGAAAGCAACAAAGGGTCATTGTTCCGCCCGGGCAAGACAGATTTGGGGCTGCCGCCTCGGCACCCGAGAGGTATCCATGAGGCACCCCAGAGACACATCGCCTACATGCACCCTAGAAGAGGGCGATCACCGCAAGTGATTCCTTCCCAAGCACGGGGGCAGAGGGCATCACAGATCCGGGGCCTAAAGGGGCATGCTTGATGGAATCAAGACCGAGTCTCCAAAACACAATCTACTTGGGTCTCGGAATTATATTGAGAGGAAGAGCAATCCACATACCTCTCAACCGAAGGGGATTCCAAGAGCTCCCTCATCTCGCCACCAATTGCATGCCACTTCCTATGCGCCTCTTCATGCATGCTTTGAGACCCACGCCCTTCCCTTCTTGGAGGATTCTTTCTCCTCGCCATCTCCCTTTTGGCTTCAGCCCCAAGCCATGAGGCTCAATCGAAATTTATCACCACAATTCGCAGAGCCATGTCATCCGGGACCAGTTCGGAAATCAGCTGTTTGCAGCAACAAATCACATGCAAAACAGCTGATGCTATACACCACTGGAAAGAGCTCAGAGCAAGCTTTCCAAAGAGCCCAAGCACGCCAAAATCCGACACCAGATAAGAGAGATATCACCGATCAAAGTTTTGCCGTCAGAACCCTAGCTCCAGGCGCCAGCGCCTGTTTTTTTTTTTTTTTTTTGAATTTTGCTATTTGTATAGATATTATTTTGGCTCTACATTCCTTGCATGGGTGTATACAGAGACTCTGATA
The DNA here is from genome assembly GCA_021234155.1 of Isoetes taiwanensis. Classification (NCBI taxonomy): domain Eukaryota; kingdom Viridiplantae; phylum Streptophyta; class Lycopodiopsida; order Isoetales; family Isoetaceae; genus Isoetes; species Isoetes taiwanensis. The sequence goes on from JAJEKV010000013.1 coordinate 19,607,322, forward strand.
TATAGGCTTCATGCATGCAGGATGTCTATGACGGAAGATTATGTATGAGTCAGCTTCGCCAAGTAAAAGATGAGTCACTTTGATAAATATTTACATGCATAAACGTATTCCAAATAGTTTGTCCTCACTTCTTCTACAATAATGTAATAGTAAGAAGGATGAGAGCAACGATGGACTTCGCATTATAAGTAGAGAACTTGCATTCAGGTATGTTACCCATTTTTGTTATTGATTTGAACATGAGTGACATGATCCGGCCAAGCTACATGAGAATAACAAGTGGCATTGTCGCTTTTAACATTGACTATGCATGTTATTTTTCCATATGCATGTTAATATTTTTCTTCTTCTCCTCCTTATGCATCCGAGAAATTGGGGTTAGTCATGTGCAATAATGGAGCAATAGATAGACAAGGTTCTCTTTAACTTTGTGTTGAATGTAGATGATCTTCCTTATAATTGTGAAGTGGTAATGCCATTGCTCGCTAATAATTTTGTTTCAAAACTAAATCTTCAATCTCTCTTTCCAAATTTTATTTACTGACTTTCCACATATTTCTATCTAGCTTTCAACATTTCCCCTTCACAATCCTATACGAACAAATAAATCAAAAGTACTATTAGATATTTATGAGTATGCAGGCATTACTCCATAGACTAGCTTATATTGATTTTGTCAAGAAATTAGCTGCTGATGTCCATGTGATTATATGGCACTTGATGCTTCTCCTGTAATTTCATATGATGTGTTTATTGCAGATACTAGGATTTCTGAACATAACCACATTTGTGAGCATGAAACTTGATATGCACTATAGTAGCACATCTTATATTAGTGTTGTGCTGATGTCCATGTGATTATATGTCACTTGATTGTAACGGGCCCATGGTAGACCGCTCGAGTATTCGAACCTTGAATGTGCCTGTGGGGCATTCCCAAGACACCGGCATAAATGGGTAGAAGCGACTACTCATAAACGCCTAGAAACGCTTTTGCCTGGTTGGTTAAGGGCATGTGGGTTAGGAATGTCCTGTTTGGTATCGAGGTGCCTCGAAGTTCGAAGTCTCCATGGGTGCCTATATGCATGGGTAATTTGCAAAGACTTGGTAATCATTGTGACATGGTATGACATAGCCTTGGATGCTCGAGGACGAGCATAGTTCTAGTGGGAGAGACTGTAACGGGCCCATGGTAGACCGCTCGAGTATTCGAACCTTGAATGTGCCTGTGGGGCATTCCCAAGACACCGGCATAAATGGGTAGAAGCGACTACTCATAAACGTCTAGACAGTTTTGCCCAGTTGGTTAAGGGCATGTCGGTTAGGAACGTTACATTGATGCTTTCCACATTTCATATGATGTGTTTCTTGCAGATATTAGGATGACTAAACATAGCCATATTTGTATGCATGGAACTTTGGAGGATAGGTACTGCTTATTCTACACATCTTATATTATTGGTGTCCAATTCTACAAGAAAGTTCTATTCCTATTTTTCATTGTAAGAAGTGGTGATATATCACTACGACCATAAATTGGTATCGCTTTCCTGCGCATGGTCCTCCCGATGCTATATTTAGTTTAATGAGACGAAGATGTTGCGCATAAGAAGAGATCTAATGCAACGCTAGGATTGATAGATATCTATTGATTGATATGAATATGATTTAGAATGCCTATTGGTGCATATATAATTAACATAGGTTCATTTAAAAGATATTGTACTGACAATTGTTTAGCATTCTGCGCTATGGCTTTACTAGAACATGGCGGTCACAATAAGGCCCCATTGTAGCTGTGCAAGTATAGAACTTTGAATATTAATTGTGATCTGTTGAATTCTTCTTCATCTTTGAATTGCAACACATACGGCAACACATTCGGCAAGAAGCTTTTGTATCTAGAATATGCATTTTAGTGGCATATTATTCGTGTCAATATTGGCCTTATAGTAGATTTGCTTTAGGTTTTAATGTTGCTCAAATTTAACTTATTCAAATGGTTTTAAACAACTTTATAAAACTAATGCTTGCTTAATCATCCAATTTAGTGAATGTTTATTTTGTAAATGTCAATTTGTAATGACATATTACAGTTAAACTAATATATCTGAAATGTGGGTACAGTAATATCATTGGCTAGCATAACCCCAATCCCATAAACTACAAAATAGAATCCATACCCACACCATTTCCATCTTGGAAAATATCCACACATTACCGCAGCCCACACTACTCTCATCACCAAGCACATACATAGATCATCACCAAGCGCATATATAGTTACACTCTATGCTGCACACAACTACAAAGCAGAATATTGCACCTTAACTATGAATGCATCGTCAACTCCAACCGGTCACTATTACACCCATTCAATCCCTTCAATTTGAGTTCCTATAAAGTAAATATCACGAATCATTTGTCTTATCCAAATGCAACAAGAACAATAAAAGAGAGAGTCGTAGAATCCATAAGACATCAGAAATTGTGAGAACGTCTAGAAGAAGAAATGCAAGGAGTAAAGTTCATTCCTTACAAGAGAATCAGATTTATTTATGCGCAACGCCGCGCACCTCTATTAGTAATATATTATAATAATATATTATAACAAGTTACGCACCGATGGGGTGGTGCAAAGGAGGAGGGTGGTGGCATGGGTTTTTATCTTAGAATAATTCCATTTTCGAGGTGTAAATAAATTGGTTTTAAAACTTTCTATTTTTTCAAAGTTGATCGGTTAACCATCTCAACCTAATAATTACTATATTTACGTGAACCCTATTTTGGAATTTGCTATTTGAATTTGACTAGTCAAGTACCCTTAATATGGTGCAAAAGAAGGGGGTGGATAGCGATGCGTTTTTTACCACTATACAGGGTTGAAATATCTTAATAAAGTGGATTGAAGTAATAAGCGTATTTTGTGAAATGGTTGGTTATGGATCATAATAACGTTACCCCATATCTCATGCATCTTTTGCAGGAGGGGCAATTAGAGTTATAGACCTAGATGAGGTGATATTAATATATTAGAACATTGTCAATATATTTCGTATAAGAAAGGTAGTAATGTTAGAAATACTACTATAGTAGAATAGAATAGAATAATAAAGCGTGCCTTCAAGTTGGGAATATTAAGTGATATATGAAGCAAGGTAATTTTGCATAATGGGTTTTCTACATGGAAACATAAACCCTAACAATTGAGAATGCGACAAGAACAAAGTGAAGTAAAGATCTATGACATGGCCACCGCTTTAATCACAAATAAACACTTTCTCCCACATCACACCCGCAAAGGGGAACAAAAGACTTAAAAGCAGCTCTATGACCCGGCCAGGACGCAGAAAATCATACCCCCCCCCGTGGATGGCCCCCATTGGTTCTCGTGGAGGAGGATGTTGAGGAGGGCCTACAACGGGCGGGCTAATGGGAAGGCAGCCTGACCCGATGGTATCTTGAGGCCGAAGTTACTCAAATGGGCAGGCCGACGGGCCAGCCGGTCCTCACTACCCCATTCCAACGAGCATTGCAGAAGGTCTCCCCACAATGGACCACAAGGGGTTGTTCCCCATTCAAGGCGGGTGACCCACCTTTGTCGCCCCTAATTGGGACGATCATGGTCATTTCGCATTTGCCAACCGCGGCAGATTGACCCACTCAACTGACCATATCTTTATAATCAAGGGAAATCGATTGAAAACGGCTAATCATCGGGCACCGATTGAAAACGGCCCGGAATCATCTGGCGGTGACTTGTATTGTCTTTGTCAGACTTCAAGGGCTTTTGATCTGATTCCGAGGAAAAAGCCAGGGCTAGATCGTCAATCGGGGCTCAATGCGCGATACCATATATACGGGTTGTGAGAGTTGTTTGAGGATGCACCGACGGGCCAAGCATTCACTGATAGTATCGGGTCCCAAGGTTGCCCCCACATTGATCGCTTAGCCTCGCTTTCATCGGGGAAAGCATGGGGATGTTATAAATTTTGCACCGTGTCATCTGCCACCATTTTATGACGATGTTACCGCCGCCCACACCCCTAAGCTATGCCTCACCTCGATGCCCTAGACACATTTTGCCTGCCATGACATAAGTACAGAATCCGCCAAGACCGTGGTGGTTCTCATATCCTCTTTCACTGCCACCCCACGCCTCCCGTGACTCACATATCGGGGACAATGCGGACGCCACGCCCACCTGGCCAAGTATCTAGGGTGGAGTTCCCCTCGCTCGGCCTGAGGCGCCTATCCGCAAGGGTACGCCAGGCCGGAGTTTTATGCCATGCGTAACAACAGCCACCGTGTAGTTCTGCGGATTAGGGCCATGGCCACATTGTTCGCAATCGGCTTCAGCCCGCCCTTTCCGTGACGGGTCGAGGTTTGGGGCCCCTATTGCCCTTTGGCCACATGGAATGACTTGGAGAGTGCGTAGGCATTTTTGGCACTGCACTTGTGAAACCTTCAGCCCCTATCGACAATAAGTAGAAATCGGATTCTACGCCACCGGTAGCCCTTGATAGACATATCGCCTATTTTCGTAAAGTGGTTGGTGATGCTTGCCCTTCGCGACTCGGGCTTACACGCGGGCAATAGAGTCCGCTAGCCGCTTGTGTGGGTGAGATCGCGGTTCGCCAGAGGGGAACGGCAGAAAGCTACGTATTACGCGGTGGATTATTGCCACGCATCAGATACCGCTGGCACGGATTGCTTCATAAGTCAACCTCTGGCGCTTCTGGGAAAAGGCTTCAAATGGTCTGCCAGTGAGCACATCAACTCAGTATAAGCGTCGGGTCACGCCAGCCTGGGCCGCTTCGGTCCGGACTCATTGCTTCCATTCGCGACGGTGCCCATCTTCGCGACGAGGCGGGCGGTGGATTGGGAGCCCCGCCAGACAAAGCTCGTCGGTGCCGCCAAACAGGTGCCATTGAGGATGAGTCTCACACTTTCTGTGAGTTGCCTACCGCTGGCCGCCATCCGGGCCGACACGCCCTTAGGTACCGCCGATTTGTCCTTACATTTGTCGATGAACACACCGCCGATGACGCGTCCGGGTCAGACATTGAGGTACGGGACTGGGCGAGGTCACCTTTGCCCCCTCACCTGTTGCTCATTCGATAAGGCACAAGCCGTGCATGATGCATATATTTGGGTGTTTCGTGATTTTGTATGTTAGTTTGTCGCCAGGTTGATTGTCGCCACGGTTTCCCTCTAAAACCCTTTCGGGGGGTTTTAATCCGGCGCACCGCTTGCTGCTTTTGTATTGGGTCCCATAGACCGATTGGTCTCCGTGGACGATAAAAGTACCTTCCTTCCTTCCTTCCTTCCATGAAAATCAAGAGCATATCTATAATTACCTAGCATCAACACTTAAGCGGTTGCTTTATAAATAACCATCGAGCAAAGGAACGACATTAATTGGGCATGCCTTGAGTGTTTATTAAGCAGCGCATATCGTTCTTCATTGCCAATTGGGCATACCTTATATTAAAGCCAATGCTTTGTGGCAAGATATCTTCAACTTTAGATCCGGATTCTTCTATATATCTTAGTTTGGGACTCTCAATGTTCAAGATCAATCAAAGGCCATTACTTCTTACCATCATACACAGTCCATGCTCTTGAAAAAGAATGCGCATGTTCTAAATGTAGTTGTTATCGATTTGGTCGGAAAGCAGCCCAAAGATGCCCCGCAGCGGTAGGTAGTGTCACTATCTCTTTCAAAAATGAAGACATTAGAAGCAAATAAAAATACATACCTCTGCAGAATGTTGACATCCTATGCCGAAGTGCTATCCACCAAGAGCAATCAAGCCAAGGAAAATAATCCATGCACATTTCGCAGATGGGGAACAAAATCTCCGCCGCCAAGTTCTTATAAAATTTATATACTCAACCTGTTTCATGCAATTTGAAATTAATCAAGATGTCGCATACAATACCAATTAAAAATGAAAAGATGAACAAACACAATAGGCTCTAATAAAGAGATGAAAGACAAAAATACTCATTTTAATTCCAATTTTACCGTATTCAATAGAACTAAACATGATGAACCATTTTGTTTACCAAGTAGCTTGAGCTTCTCATATGAAACATCAATCTAGGGATGACGATTCTAGTGGAGTCCATATCGAGCTCCTAACCCCATATTTAAAATCATGGGTGTCGTGACTATATCCATATATTTGATGCCCCTCGACACCATCCGTGATGATAACTTGTAGCTATTTTAATAGTATTATCCACCATGGTCTCTTTGTTAACCCTCTGATTTTACCACTCGTGACGTAACATGGCACATAATATTTTTATCTTATCTTAAGATAAGTACAAAAAATATACTACTATCATTATCCCATTACCTCTCGCTCATGTCCATGTCCCTTCCTATTCCTTAATACACACAATTGATCATAAACTCGGGCCATATCTTTTTTTAAATCCCCGACTGAAAGAGAAACAATAACTCTGCAAGAGTGTCAATCTTGGAGCCCCCGAAACCGATCATCACGTTTCTAAATCTATAGCCCGCAAAGATTAAAATGCACATGCCCGTGAGAAGAAACCAAGTATTTAAGAAATGTGAAAAACCCGCCGTGGCTTTAGTATAAGTTTCATAAAAACCCATTTCATTAATCAGACGACCTCGGATATGGACATCCATTTTCTCCAAATCGGCTTCAAACATCCCCAGAGACACCATCGAATGAAACGCATAATAAAGGGCTGATTTGATAAGAGGAAGAAGGAAGGCTATGAAGAAAAGAGTAACGTAAACAACCGTATTTTAGCACCATATTTGAAAACGGACTTTGCACAAGAAGAAGGAGTATGCTCAATAATAATCATGTTAAGCGATTCCCTCGAACGCTGTAAGCATAGTCCTCCGTGATTACGTACGCTAAGAACAACTATTTGTTATCACAAACATTTCAGACATTCAATGCATTAAGATAAAGGAAAAACTTATTATCCCTAATCTGGGCCTGCCCGAGCTCCACCGCCATTACCAGTTTAGATCCCTTGGCCGGAAAATCTCAACCAGTATTTGAAGCTTCAATTTTATAGCGATTCATGCGTATAACAACATGCTTTTTCAAAGGGAAAACACACGTAAGAAGATTCGGGGACAAAATAAATCGACCGAATTCTCCACTTACACAACCGCCGCAATGCCGCCGTGACCCTCGACCCTATAATTGCTGCCAAAAAGCCATAACTTACCATCTCTAAACCCCGCCTGCATTTTGTCCCCAGAACATCAATCACCAACCCTGCAACACCGGGCCCTGCATTTTGCCCCCGGCAGATGAACCAACCAAGAACCCAGATTATTAATCAATACATCGAGATATGGCCGAGGCGAGGCATCCCATCCCAACCTTCGGGTTACACGGCCGTGCCTATCCCATGCCCACGATGCACTACCCGTCCGGGATTCGCCACGCCAAGACAAACCAATGGCCGAACGATCCTTCAACTGGGCCAATTTATCGCCAACCCCTTTATAAGAATATATATATAAGGCGCGATAATATATTATAATTTTAAAGTGGCGCTCAAATCGGGTTATATCGCTACATAAATTGATGGGTCAAGGAAATGCTATAAATTGGCAAACACGCTAAAAAATTGTAAAGCGTTAAATCCGGAAACATATTACAATTGTGATATGCATTTCAATTTGAAGTATTTGAAATGTGTATCAAAATTTGTAACATGCTCTAAAAAAAACTACCAATAAAAATTCCCCGGAACATGAAAACGCTGCTGCAAAATAAAGAAAGAACGTTTCTAAAAAGAAATAGATTTTTCAATAAACCCGACATAAAACATCGCTTCACGATACAAATTTATTCCAATGACATGTTGCAAGATACATGTAGGAGAGGTCCGTACCGCAGCCAATCATCATAATATTAGCAACAGATCCTTGGTAATGAATGATGTACAAAGGTTACAATGGGAGCCCTCGCGTATAACCATTTAGCTTTTGTAACCCTTGCCCAATTAGCTAGAGATAACATAGAAAAAGGATGGAATGTTTCATATTAAGTCATCCGACCTATATAGCATGCTTAAACCAGACAATAAGTCATTTATTTGAATAGTTAAACTAGATCAAAAATTTTTTATTCTAATCATTAAAAATAATAAAAACATATTCACCAAAGATGAGGGCTTCCACTTCTTTGAGGCAATGTCGTCGTGATAGTGTACAATCACTTTTGAAGTATGTCCGACCCTTACATTTTAAACCTCTCTAGAAAATAGACTAAAAGTCCACAAAAAGTACCTTTTGCTCTTTTTGACAAATTCTAAGTGAAACTTGCATGTGAAGATTGCAATAGGAGTACGGCCATTTACATTTGAAATATTTACTAGCCAACAATTCATTGATATAGTACTTTAAAGTGTTCAAGGAGAAAGCAAAAGAGAACTATGCATGCAAACAATTTATAGAATATTGACAAAATAGCAAAATATGTTATTTATTCATATTCAACTAAAACCTCCTACTTCATGTATAAAACAACAAAACATCTTTTTAACTTCAAAATTTTTACCTTGACGTAATGGTTTGTGTGTTTAAAGCACCAATGTATCAATGATTGTACAAATTACTTCAGTACCACTGAGGGAGGGAGGTACAACTTGAGAGACATATACATGGCTATTTTGAAGGAACTTTTCGGTCTTAGTATGACTTTGCACTATTTTTCTATTATTTGCAATGGCAATATTTATCAATTAAAAAAAAAAAAAAAAAAAAAAAAAAAAAATCTTAACTAGAAAATCTTTTTAAAAGTTTGTTCAAAAGACTTTTATATAAATATAGATTAAATTAAAACAGATTGTTACAAAGCTATCGCCAGACAAATATGCCGCGCAGCACCGGTTCCATCAGAATCATCATTGGTTGTTCTATTGAATGTGCTTAGAATAAATCTCTTTGATCGCAAAGGTCGAAAGATCCACAAAGATACTCATCCATCTAGTTCATATTCCATGTTCCTCGAAGATTTAAAATAAATAAGTAAACACATCATAGACAATCTAAGATGTAAAACACAATAGTGTAACAAACACAAAAATGAAGCAATTTATGCAATTGCACCCATATTAGGCTTATCAAACAAATTAACAAAATATTGTAGCAAAAGAATGATGCAACTGTAATGATGCAGAGGAGATCAAACCGCGGTAATAAGCACATTTTACCTAATCCAATGGACAATATTAGGTATTTTTGCATCTAAAACCTCGGTGCAACAATCAATGTACTTTCCTAGCACCCGCAGATTGCCACAATTGATATTATAGAAAGCTATTTGAAAAAACCTACCCGGAAAATTGTTCAAATGGAAAAACTTAAGATGCGCTAAAGCTCTAGACATGATTATGTAGGTATTCGGCTAAGCTACCCATTTTCTTAACGGTGGCAAACCAAAACCAAGAGAAATGTCAAACACAATGCCCTTAAGATATCTTTGATTTCCCTTGCTATTTTTATGCATTTAAAAAGAAATCATCCAAAAAATGGAACATCACTAAAATGGCACCTCCGCCTCACATGATCCGTATTAGTTGTTGAAGAAGTCTCGACCGCACCTTTAATTTGAAGACAATAACATGGTCTTATCAGGGGAAAAAAAGTTTAAAAAGAAACAAAGAAACAATGTCTGCCTTAAACTCAACAAATATCAGCCTTATCCAAAGGTTTGAAGTTTTTTTTACCCAAAGGTTTGAAGTTTGGGTCCATATAGAACGTTGGTCCCTTTTAATTCAATAACTATCTCAAATTGTTATAGATTGAAATACAACTTGCAGCTTGAGCATTATTTCACATTAGATCCCAAAAAAATGTCTAAGTCACGCCCATCCCTTTTGGCCAAGGTATAAGGAGTTAAGAATTGTTGTAAGAAACTACCTTCCCTCACTTGCACACCAACCAAAAATTTTGTATTTCAAAATCATTGAAATGAAAATTTAACTGCTCCATTAACCTATCACTAAAGAAAACCCCTACCTTGTAACGCTTTTTAAAACGCTTTTACATTACATTAATAATATATCATAATTTTAAAAGTGGACGCCTCAAATCAAAAGTTATATCGCTAAGCATAATTGATGGGTCAAGTGAAATGCTACAAATTGGCAAACATCGCTAGAAAATTGTAGTAGCGTTTTCAAATTTGAAACATATTACAATTGTGATATGCATGTCAATTTGAAGTATTTGAAACGTAATCAAATTTATAATGTGTTTCCAAAAATTCTACTAATAAAAAATTCCGAACATTGAAGTGCTTTGTAAAAAAAAAAATAACGCTTCAAAAAGAAATAGATTTTTCAATAAACCCGACATAAAAACATCTTCATGATATAAGTTTATTATTAATAGCCTCAACCATTGTATCCAAATCCATTTAAAATAAAAATCCCTAAAACTCCCTTTGTCGGGTGCATATTCAATGCCATTCCGCATAATCGAGTTGTCTTGCCCCTTTATTCTTTGATCCGACCACATACATAGTGATCCCTCGCTTGTGGGGGTATGCATGTACAAGTTTTGTACATTGTATATATTAAAGTTTGCAAAATACCACAAGATTTAAGGAAATGTACTTAATGGTGTGTATTGTAAGTTTTTAGGGGCTCGCTTAGTTCACGTGAACTCCCCCGCGGTGAATATGCACCTAAATCAAAGGGGTTTTAGGGGATTTTATTATAAAATGTGTTGGATACAATGGGTTGAGCTAATTAATGTTAATGGTTGCTTGTTATATTAAAATTTCGGCCCTTCGCCCTAATAATAAAGCCCTCATGGTCACTTCGGCACTAATAATGGCATAAATGCATGTAATAATTTTAATTCACTGCATGTAACAATTTTAGAAATATTTGTGCAAAAATCCACCACATTGAGACAAGCCTAAATGATAAAACCTATTTGTTTTAATATATATACAATGATGTGCATTAGTTGAATGATAAACCGCTTTTGTTTTAATATATATACAATGATGTGCATTAGTTGCATGATGGGATGTCATAATGAAAGCAAACACAAATCACATATGTCTGGATTATAGGTTCCCTAAGCCTATGATTAAAATTATCCACCAAAGATGATAAATATCCATGAGAGAATACTCGAATAGAAATTGGCAAGATTGTGTGCATCTATAGCATCTTGTCCTCGATGAGAAATAGTAAACAGAAGGCCTTGTAGCATTAAACATAGCAGTTGTAGCATCAAATAGACAAGACGACGATAACAAGTTTGCCAAATAAATACTCAACCAAGGGGACTCGAACCCATCCCCGCCCTTGTAACCATCTTAGTGAAGAAATTTGTATCTTAGTAAAGGAATTTGTGTACCTATAACAACATAAAAAAAAAAAAAAAATTCCAGGAGCATTTACACTACTTCCGTGACAAATCCACAAATCTTAAGGTAACTACATTAGTCTCGAACAAATCGTAAGTAAGGCTTTCCCAATGTGTACAACATGCCACAAAATTCAAACCTTGACATGAACATGGCAAAGACAATCATAATGAATACCCTTCGGGATTCCCATAAATGTATGTTAATTGATATGTCATTAACCAACCTATAGTCCGCTGAGAAAGATATGAAAGTTTAGTGCTTGAAGAAGTTCTAAACTAACAACTTGCTGCACCTTTGCCGTACTCAAAATGCACATCGAAACACAAAATTTCTAAATCTGAATCAAAGCAGGAGTTTAGCAAGGGTAATAAAAAACTCTTTGACAACATTCTTTTAAAGCTGCCACCAACAACTCCTTTGTCGCCTTCTAGATACCCAAGCCACCAGCCAGAATATGTCCTTGTTTGGTCAGAAGCATGGCGATCAACTTAAGTTACAAAGAAAGAAGTGAGGAAAGAAAAGGGAGGGGAGAAGAGCTTACTCGCCATGCCAAAACAACAAGATTTTAGGGCTGTCACGCATTAGCAACACGGTTCTAGTTGCACCTACCGCTCCCCAAAGACCTTTTTCTAAATGGATCACATCAGGTAAACCACATACTATGTAACTATAGAATTCCGTAGGATTGTCACTTTAAGCTTTGGGTAATATCCCGCATCGACCGTATATTCCAGTAACCCGTAAGTGTGCATACTTAAAAAAGCAATCTTTCACCTTTCTACGCCGCCTCTAAAACAACAAGTAAATAAAGGGATTGCCGAACCCACCACACTCAACAACAACAAAAAAACAGATCCCGCCCCACCGCACACTGCTTTCACACCCAACAATGCTCCAACATATAGCATCAACGCCTTTAACTTCTTTTGAGCAATCATCCTTCACCACTTCCCACAAATCAAACCCACGCAAGATTGACCACAAGAGCATATCCCCTGTTTTTGCCCCAATCTTTTTCTCAAAATCTACCATTTTGAATGTACCATTCTTGACCAAAACTTTGTCATAAGAGTCCCATAATATCGTAATATGGAGTATCCGCAATTCTCCAAAACAAAGTTTAATTTTGAACTTGAAAAAGGAGAAGTTTCATATGAAATTCCTCAAGGTAGACCATATACAAGAATAGAGTAGAGTAGAATGCTTTTATAGGACTACAATTGCATTGAAGTAACATGAAATCAATCTCATTAGGACCATAATAATTGATCCGCTAAATCATTCTACCTTCTTTTTAACAAGGCAACATATGAATCACATCATCCTGCCTTTGGATGCTTATGCATCCCAAAGATGAGTTCTAAGATTCTGGTCATTCCAAATGTACCGCAAGAAGATGTTATAATCCCACTATGATGACTATTATTACCACCGTCCTTTGGACAAGACACGCTAATCAAGGTCGCCTCCAACCAACCTCATTGGCCCCCTAGCAAGCAAACTACTTTGACATACGAAGCCGCCTCCAGACTTTTTAGCTCGAACTTTTGAAACACCCAAGCATTCTATACTAAATGCTGGTCTCTTTGGCATTGAACATCATGAGACAATTCCTTCTTAGATGCTGTAATTACACCCATCATATTATCGGGCTCCGGAGGCAAGAATCGGTCCCTATGACTTAATGTATGAAATACGAAATTAAATTAACAGCATCAATAGCAATGGACATGTTATAAAGCAAGCAAAACAACAATCTTAAATCGCCGACAGTCAGCCTGATTAAAGTTTCGGTGGTAGGGACGAGATTAAATTTCTCAAATTTACTCTCATGCTCAAACAAGCTTCATTTTGTAGGCCTTCAAAAATGTAAGCTGGATCGTTGTAATACACTCTAACATATAGGATGCAAAAGGGAGCCCTTTCCATTTCTTTCTCTGATTTTGCGATTTTAAAACCTGAAGTTGCTTATCCTTCATTAATTGACTCCTAATGAAAACCACATCCTGCTTTCACAATAGAAACAAGGAAGGCTTACCTTTGTAAATAGGGGAAACATACGCTTTTACTTGTAGTTATCCATATTTCAAGCTTGGAATTAAATTTGTTTTCGGATTTAATTGTCTTATATTGACATTCAGCAGCAACTTAGTTAAGCTTAATAAATACAAATTAGTTTTAAGTAACTAAATTGTCTGCTGCCTGCTTTGTCGCCAGCATTACCAGCTTGCTACAATTTTCTAATAATACAAACAAGTAATACTTTTAGGAGGAATTAAAACCCCACAAACCAGGTGATAAAGAGAGTCAAGTATGTATTATAATTGACCAGTGAGTCAAATTTGTAAGCATCTCTGTATCAATATCTATATACCTAATCCAGTACCTGCTAACTTCCCCTACATGTATCAAATTCTAAATTTTGGATCTATAGGCATTGAGGCATGCAAGTCTTATACCACAGTGCCATCAATTGAGAAAATAGCTTTTGGATCTTATGGCGCAAAATAGAACCATCTATTCATATTCCATACATTGGCAGCCGGACTATCCTTCCAGCTCTTCAGCACATCTTCTGTAATGTTGTTCCCAATGTTTTGACAATCCTGTATCATTTGTTTCTCTATCCTTCTCTATCATTTGCTCCTATATGAGGCAAAATAATTCCTTGAACAAAAGGATGCACCATGCGATAAAAACCCTCATGCTAGATACCTGGGATGCTCACACGCTAAATCAAACATTGGTGCTAATTAAATGGTTTTATCAATGTTCTAAATGTCAACTCGAACTAGTTTTATTCCTGCCAGAATAAGATCTTATGCTGAATGTCTTGCTTTGATTTTTGTTCCATTTTCCGTTACATTGCAATTGTCCATACAACCGTATAACAAGAAAATGCAAGTTACCTTTCTATATGTAGTCCATGTATTTGATGCTTCTTATCGCTCGGCAGACCTCATAAACTCCCAACTATTTTTGATTATGTTCAAAGAGCATTCAACTACCTTGTTTCCTCTAGTGCTTTTGAACTATGTTCTTTCTGCCAAGCATAACAAAACTCAAGGGACAGAAAACCAAAGATTTTACATATACAAACAACTACCAAAGTGTCAACTTTGCAACCATCAAGACACTTTTAGTGGCTTAGTCTTGGGCTAACCAAAACCAAACAGCGCTTGTTCCCTCAACTCCGTATTGTCTGTAAGAAGAGGAAGTGGATAGCTAGATTGATGTGGATAAAGAGGGAGTGCATCAGGAAACATGAGAGACATTCAGGATAAAGAGGGAGTGCATCAGAAACATGAGGACATCTTAAAGGAGCATGCTGGCATTCATTCAAAATGAGCATGATAGAGCATAAAAGATGACTCTATAGCTATCAGTTGGTTGGTAAGGGAATAGAAGAAACCCCTGAGAATGAAATCAGCAGAATTCATATGAGGATATTCTCCACTCAAGAGGCCATTGTATCCATACATGGTATGTATGGGTCATCCCATCCGTGCACAAGAAACGAAAAGGAATTAACTATATATGAAGCCCTGCACAAACTCCTAGTGACAATATGCTTATGTTTTTTAAATGCAACCATTTTCCTAGGGAATTATTATTGATGAATGAATAAAAACATCTAATCCTAATATTTAGGGATTTTACACTAGGCACATGGATCTCTTCACATGTTTCCTTTGATAATCCAAGTTACATTTTACCTGGGAAATCACGCCATCAGCTTTATGGGAGTTCTGAATAAGATCACCGAATCCTTTCGTCATTGGCAGAACCCAAAATCCCTTCCATTTTTCTGGTATATCAAAACCAGCAAAATTAATAGAATAAACAGGCCAATTCACACATGTTATTTTGCATAAAGAGGGAGGAAGCAACATTTATATGGACAATACTTGTACGTATTGAGAATTCAATTGAGAATGACTGAGATGCAGTTCTCCTTGAAAATCCAACCTGGAAAAAATGTTCTGCACTTTTCAGTTTGTTATAATGATAGCACTGAATTGTATTGATTATAGACACAGTAATTTTGCCTTTCTAGACTACGTTATAACTCATCTGACATCTGACCAGTTGAAACAGTCGTCCCACAGTTACATACCAAAAGCTCTGGAGGAGCTTGCACATTTCCATGCCACGATGATAAAAGAACTGTCCCGTATGTGATTGCCTAAGACATGCATTTTAATGTTACTGCGACCATCATCCCCCACACATGGCATGCCTCCAAAATGAAATGAAACTATGCACCAAACATCGATATAGAAAATGAAACTATGCATCAATAAAAATTGAGACCAACCTGAAATATTGGACTGCTCTAATTCATAGTTATATTGATGGCTGATAAGGCATCCTGCTTCCTTGCATGCTGCTCCCACATGCAGGTTGGAGATGCATCATTCCGGTGAACTGTTGATCTCAAACAGAGTAAGTGTTGTTACCCGATGATTTAAGTCTTCCATAGCAAGGCGCACCAGTCGCAAGGCAGCCATTGTTTGCAAACCCCATCACAAAATGGGATCAGATCTTGCTACACCACAATAACCAAAGACCTGAAAGCTCTCATATGCTTAAAACCCACGTTTACCTTGTCATTAGTATGAAGACCTACGAAAACATCCAAGGATTTAATTCAAACAACAATATTTTATAATTGTATTGCGGGTTTTCTTCCAAAGGCATTTGAATGGATTTGTTCATACCAGTCCTTGATGCCACAGAGAACGAGCCAAACCGGAAGGCTTGTCTAGAAGCAGAAGCACCGCGTAGATTCCAAAACATCCCATGGGCCATGGTAATAATCTGTTTCTGCAAGCATGTCAATGTGTTTTGTGCATCAACGGGTGGCATAACTTGGCTTTGGGATCGTGCCAACATCCGGACGGACAGCACACAAATATCTGGGATTTTTCCCATTTAGATGTGGGCTTTTTCCCGAAAGCCAGGAATAGAACCGATATTTTAAGAATGGAGTAGAGTCCCAGTGTGACAAAGAACGTCTGCATTTAGACATTTGCATTTGTATTTGTGACTTCCATGCCAGGGTTGGCATTGCCAGAATTCGGAGTATGAGACGAAGACGGAGGGAGACAAAGAAATTTCAACTACAACTATTCTGCTTTGTTTCCAAATCTTTGAAGAGCTAAGACTTAAGGAAATCGGCGGTGAACAAAGCTTACGGTTTTTCGCTGCAGAAGTAAAACAGAAGGTGCAGCAGCTCATTGTTTGGCAAAATCATCTGGTAGGCGAGATGAGCCGATCAAGGTGCGGAGACGCTGCAGAAGTTAACAGCAAAACCGGCGTAGTGCATGGCGCTGTCGAAGTGTAAATTCCAAGACAAGCATTCTGAAACTTGATCAAGGAATCGTGCGAATGCGGCTTGCGTGGATGTAACCACCGCTAAAGCGTTGGTATTACTGGTGCTGAAAGCCGCTCCGCCGGAAAACTTCTGCCCCAGCTACATGGTCTCTCACCAAAGCGGTGGCCATCCAATCGGTGGGACTGTGCCGTTCTTGTGATCCCCAGCAGCAAACCTTGGCGATGTTAGGCTCGCATTCTACCATCTGCCTGTTTTTCGTGGTTCTCACCCCAGTTTTACATCCAGAGTCGGGAACACTAAGATATTTCTGCCCAGAGGTTGCAGGGATATATTCCCAGAGATAGACATATGGGGTCTGGGTTTCTTGATCCTGTATGAGGCGCTTACAGGGAATGGTCCTCTCAAGCAAACTGTAGAAATTCACGAAGAACTGTTTAATAGTGAGGATCTGGCTGGCTGCCTCACACTTCTGCATTGGCCAGTTGGGTTTGGTGTCAGAAGCAGCGGCAGCCTTGTTGCAAGTGAAGTTACTTTTTTTCTGCGCCTTGATCCGAGGAAAGGATGACGTTTTTTCTCCAGGTGCAGCAAATTTTGGGGTACCAACCCTGGTTGCCAAATATTATTCCTTAGTATCATCAGTGCGGCTCAGAGCTGGAAACCGTGAGCTGTCAAACATGGTGTCCCCTGCTGGGCTCATCAGAACGAAGTGGAGTAACCCTGTGTGAAATTGCCCGCTTCGAAAGGACATTACTCTTCTGAAATATGTTAATTCGCCACCAGCGGCAAAAGCTTGAGAGTTCTTTTTAGCCATACGCCAACCCCGATGGCATATAATTTGGCAAAGGGTTAATTTCAATATGCTGCACCTTCGCGACATATAGAATTGTTTGCAGAGCTGGCTCTTCGACATTGCTGCCAATCGTTATATTCCAAGTTCCAGGTATGAATTTTGTGGGTGAATATCAATGTTCACTCCTTTGGTACCTCAGCAATAGAATTCTATATAAGTTAGTATGTATTCAATGAGGGTGATTCATGGCTACAAACTTTGGATTCTGCATGGGCTGTATATGTATGCTTCCTCTAAATGAGTACTGGCCCGCTGCACAAACTTCAGAATGTGGAGTAACCCGAACCAAAAGTGGAGAAATTTGTGTATCTTAACAACCGCCCACATGCTCATCCATGAAACCCTTTACCATAGCTAGCCCTAATGATAATCAGACAACACAAGGGGAGAAATACCCCAAGATCAACTTTTAGTTGAGCAAGATTAAGATCGAAGAGAAGTCAAGTGTAAGTGTTATTCTCTAGCCAAGATATTCTAATTTTTGAGCTCGAGAATCATTTAGTTATATCCTATTTGACAATGGGAAATGAGCAATAACATTTAACACCAGAGTTGTCCCAACATGGACCCAAATGGGTCGCATCTACATTGTCTTTTAATTAAACTTCTACATAGCATGCTAGGTAAAGAATTTGAGTGAACATTATGCACTATCATATTCCTTAGTAGTGCACATGTTAAAAATAGATTAAAAATTTAAAGATTTGGACATCACAAATACAAGCATTGTAACTAATGGGTGTAGGTAAATTTATGATTAATATTCACCCATCATCGCAGGTAAGGATATTTCCCTCAATTTTTAGATTAATACATGTCATATATCCGCTAATATTAAAAACCTAACTCCAAAACCAATGTGTGTGATTATGGAGTGATAATTCATTTTGTTTAGATATCAAAATTTTAATAGACCCATTTGGGTTCATGGAATATCGGTTTTTTCAATTTATGATCCCTTTGCCGTGGTGGTATAAGAAGTTAAGAAATGTTGCAAGAAACACTTGAGTACACCAACTAAAAATTTGTATTTCAAAAATCTTTGACATGAAAACCAATTGTTCCATTAACTTATGAAGGATTTGGACTAAGTCTTCCAAAAATTGGGTCTTAGAAAATTTAAACCTGGTTAAAGCCATTGGAACCCATTTGGTTCTTGACTCTATAAATTCATTTGCATGCAAAATTCAAAGTGTATCGCCAACTTAGACCTACCATCGAAGCTGGGATTGTAACCTGTGGTTTGTTCCTGTAACTTTTCAATCTATACTCGAAGGGAACACAAGAAGTTGCTACTTAAAAGAGGACAGTCCAAAAGCAAGATTATTACGGGCCATCACTTTTTTAAAGTTTAATATGACATCTACTTAACCCCACATCTAACTCAATGAAATGGTTCGGTCGTAAATGCCCATTAATTTTTCTCTTCTCTTTATCTTATTCTTTATCTTATCTTCTAACCTCGATTTCGGCATATGAAGCTCAGATATAAAGTGACGCATGAAAGTGCCAGAATTAAAAAGTGGACTAAAAGTACCTATAAAAACAGGCAAATCAGATAAGATATGTTATGCCCTATATCTAAATGACCTTAACCGGCCCATTTTGCTGTAAGGTCTAAATTTTACTGGAAAAGATCACCATTGTTTCCTTCGCGATTTACCGTTGATGGCGAAAGCGAAGGAATTTCACAACATGCACCGGCGGGATTATAACTGGATATTTTTCGGCTGGAAGAGCGGTGGCTATGATCGTGTGGTCCGACAGCGAGTTGGAGATCAAGAAGGTGGTTCCGATGCGAAGCCTGAGATCGAAGCCACGCCTTTGGTAAATTAAATACAGTACAAGGTTTGAAGGGATTATAGCCAATAATGGGTTTTTTCTGGCAAAGCTAGAGTATGAGAAGCTCTGTAAGGCCAAAGCAGAGGAGGTGCAAGGTAGCCTGGACTAGAGTTAGGTTTTGCAAGCATGGAATTGAAGGTCGAAGCTATAGTAGGATTAGATACTATGGATGGAACCCCAAGTCCCGGAGCATTGATAGTAAGAGCGTGGTTGGGATCCATGAAAAGGAACTCTTTTTCCACCTTGTGCTTCGGTGATACATGGACTTTCCGGATTAGTGAACTTTGGGTGGTAGGTAAACTTATCTAGTCGCAAAATGGTGTTTCTAGAGGTTCGCTGAGTAGCTTTTCTCGAGCTCGTTGATGCCTTCTCTTCAAGCCATTCTTTGGGAGATAAGTAGGTATTTGAGAATTGCTCTTTGTATCGCTCTTGTAGCACTTAAAACCCTTCAAAGCTAATGATTTTTTAGCATCAAGATCATTTCAAATGCTTCAACAAATTGCTAACTAGAGGAATTCTTTTTCATGAATGCAATATGAAGAAAATAGTCTCCATGAAAATAACCCCACGACTCTGGTAAACTTTTTAATAAAACCACGAAAGATGTATATAAAGATAGTTCCAAGCATCCATTCCATATTTCCATTTTTGCCGGGGGCATGTAGATCCATGGAGCAGTCGCTAAAGCATTAGGTCATCTGCATTGGGTCATGGTTCACCAATATTTAAGCTTGTTTTAGATGACTCGTTACATGGGTTTTCTCTTCAAACACCGAGCATGAAGAAATTATAGCTCATTATCTTGAAAAACTTTTCATTTTGAAGTTGTGGGCAACTATTTGCCACATGTACAAAAAAGAAAACAAAAAGGTGGTCTATTTTAGTGCATATGAGCACAATGGCTTTGCACAAGAGCGGATGTTTTATACAGAGCCGATGTCACAACATGAGACTTGGGAAGCCTTGTTGTTGTGACAACATCTTTAGTTTAATAATTGAAGTCGCACGATTGCAAGATGGACATTTATGGCTGTCCACGTAACTTCTCAATATCGAAAAAAAAACTTGAAAAAAAAAAAATGAATAACTTTTGTTTTGGTGTATTATGGGATTTGTGCTATATTTAATAATTTATATGTTATTCATAAACTTTTCAATGAATAACAAAACCCCCAAAAAAAACATCCATGATACACCAAAACAAAAAATCTTATGTAGTGGAGAGATTCAGATTATTCCTTTTGTTTTATTGAAATTTTGTTAGCATATTTTGGGGTTAGTGAACGTAGTGCATGAGTGGGGTAAAGAATTTGGAGTGAAGACTTGCACTCTCATATTCCTTAGTAGTGCACATGTAAGATAAAAATAGATTAAAAATTTAAAGATTTGACATTGTCAAATACAAGCATTGTAACTAATGGGGTAGAAAAATTTGTAATGTGATTAATATTCCATCAATCACCGTGCATATATGATTTTTCCTCAATTTGTTGATTACTACATGTCGAGAACCGGCTACATCAGAAAAACCTAACTCAAACCAAGCAGGTGATTATGGAGTAATTATTCATTTTATTTAGATGTCAAAATTTTTAATAGACCCATTTGGGTTCATAGATAAGATCTCACAAAAAAAAATATCTAAGCCTTCATGTCGCATCCTTTGCCAAGATAAGGAGTTAAGATTTGTTTCAAGAAACTACCTTCCATTTGGGTACAATTTTCAACTAAAAAATTTTGTATTTCAAAATCATTGATAAAAATTTAATTGTTCCATTAACTTATCACTAGAAGAAAACCCTATCTTTCGACATCGCTATGATCCCCGACATCCAGTATCGCCTTATAGTGTACAATTAGCTTTTTTGAAGTATGTCCTAATCTCTTTACATTTTAAACCTCTCAGCAGATAGACTAAAGTCCACAAAGTACCCTCAATATGAAGAGTAATGTGCCAATTCGCTTGAATGTGTATGAGATTGTTCCTTTATTGTGTATCCATAAAAATGTAGCTAGAACAAGAGCCATTTTCCATTCTAAGTTCATGACTCCAAATCGACATGCTTAAAATTGTACAAAGAAAGATGCCTCCATCCATTCTAACAGAGGTCGAATGTGCACTGAAGCATTAAATGTCATTACATAGCTCGGGCATTTTCGCTCATTCAAGGTCACCAATCTTTAAAAGGCACATTAGACTCTCGAGAGAACTAGACCAGATCCACCAGCCAGTAATGGCACCCAAACTAGGCATGAAGCCACGTACATTCAACAAGAACAAGCCGGGCTACAAAGCTGCCTTTTTGTAGAAAAAACCCTACATGTTGTGGTTGCTCTCGGCAAATTTAAGTGAAACTTCAAAGTAATGTGAAGATTGCAATAGAGTACGTCAATTTACACTTGAAATATTTACTAGCCAACAATTCATTGATATAGTATTTTTAAAGTGTTCAAGGAGAAAGCAAAGAGAACTATGCATGCAAGCAATTTATAGAATATTGACAAATAGCAAACATGCCATTTATCTTCATATTCAACTAAAAACCTCCTACTTCATGTATAAAACAAACAAATGATCTTTTAACTCAAAAGAAAATTTTACCTTGATCGTGAATGGTTGTGTGTCAGGACCAATGTATCACCAAGATTGGTAACAATGCTATGTTGTTACAAATTACGGTGAGCCACTTGAGGGAGGTACAACTTGAGACATATACATGGCTATTTGAAGGGAACTTTCGTCTTAGTATGACTTGCACTATTTTTCTATTATTTGCAATGGCAATATTTTATCGAATTAAAAACCCTTAAGTCCGGTACATGCATTAAACCATTAATCTTAATCAAGACCTTTGTCTAAATCAAGATTCATTTTGTTCTTAATGCATGTGTATATGCATTAAGACATAGAACTGGTTACATCTTTTTCCTTTCCATATCATTTATATTCAATACTTTATGAAGAACAAAACATATATCGGGCTTTTGTTTTAAGACTTAGACAAGGTCATCATTTTAATAATGTAAAAACATCTCTGAAATTTCACAACCAAGTAATAATAATATCGCCCCAACTTATATTATGAGCAAGTAAATTACCTTTATCAATAATAGCATATCAAGTTTATCTTTACAACCTTATTATGACATCGCCGAAAACAAATGTAGAAACCATGTCATATCTTCCATCCGAAGTATGTGAATCCTACTTGTTTAAAAGAAAAACAAAACAGAGTAGAGGACCCCGTTACTCCGCAGTAGGAACCAAAGGATCGCTTAGCTGTTCATGGGTAAGAGCTTGCTACTAGCGTGCATCATGGGGTCCTCTAAGGTTATCCCTTCACACCGCTTGCAATCAAAGAATACTTAAAATTATACATGAATGCCATACCAATCTTAACCCAATGGCAAAATACAATTATAGAATCACTATGGTCAGATTTATCGGGCCTACCTTAACAATTTTACATAAAAGTTTCTAGGATCCTGGGTCCCCCGGTAGTCCAAATTCTATGTGTCAAAATGTCACTCAAATTTACGCTTTTTTTTATTATTATAGTGTAACTAGATTTATAGCTTCATATGTAGATACTCAATTGCAAATAGATCCCATAAGTCCGCCTCCAAAGAATAAATTCATCAAGATAAGCTTTTAAGTTTACAAGATACCCGCTTATACCATGCTTACAGAAACAATTACTTTTATGCATCAGCAGTACAATAATAGATCTATATCTATCTTATCACCCATAAATTTTCCAACTCCTATTTATGCCAAGAAATGCCTTTTATCTACTTAACCATAAATGTTCTAATTACAAGTTTTACATTGTAGCAAGAAGTCTCCTTCAATCAAACTATGGTCAATGCACTCTTAAATAGATAATTGAAATTTCGCACAAAGAAGTTTTAAGACAAGACATGTAACATTTATATTCAAGTGCAACTTTAAATAGCAAAATCGGATTAAAATGCACATGCCATCTCCACAAAATACATCGTAGATAAAATAGGCAGATCCAAAGATTTAGTCATTTAACTATTACCCATATCAGATCTACACAAAAAATAATAGCATTTTATGCCTATGCAACAAACTATTAATTTATCCAATGTCTAGATATGCTCCATACATAAATCGTGTAGAATTACATTAAATCGCATCTAGATCAAAGATAATAATCATATTCAAAAATGAAAACCTCGAAGTTATTTGGTGGATCCTATAAGTTTGCTCCCCATCCTTGCTTCCTTGTTCAAAGATGTTGCCGGAGTTCCTTTGTATCATGCTACATTTATGTGCAAAGGGTTCCAAACATACACCATTCATCACCAAAGATATTTCCTACACCGAAAGCAATGGCGTATCTCTCCGAAAGCAATGCGATCTCTCATGGCGGCCCATTCTCATTCCCAAAGCAAAAAGATGATCAAAGAGACACACCCAGAAAAGTCAAAGCAAAGCCCTAAATATAAGAATGGATCTAGAACCCTAAGTTTTCCAGCCTAAGCTCATATTACTACCAAGCCCATATTACGGGATCGCCACAAATGCATACCATATATGTTAAGGTTATGTTAAAATTCCATTTTGCCATATCCCAAATAATGGTAAACACATTAAAACATCCCTTTGCATAATGCACCATTACTCATGAACCAAAGATGCAATCGCCAAAGCCCTTGGCATCGACAACTCTCACGGCATAAAATGCAAAGTACTAACCTTATATGAGGTAAATTGCCATTAGATCTTAATTGCCATATCTTTTTTCGATAGCTCAAGGCCATAAACCATCACAAATGCCCCTTAAATTAGATACCTCGCCATCAAACACTTCATGTATTTATGCCACAAATTTGTGGACTTAATAATAAAAATCCTCGCCTCCATCCGTGAGGTCGGAAAAAGCCTCAAACAAATTTCATATTCATTTTATGAAGTTATGAAGCAACAAGGTGAGTAGGACCTTGTTGCAGCCAAGGCCCTACCCAACCTGTAATGCTTTCCTACTCATATGCAAAATAATGTACAATGTACCAATACCAAAATCTCAAATGCTATTTTTATCTTATTTAATTCCAAGTTCATCATGATCCATGGGCAAATGCCATTCCACGGTTTGGGCAAAATGCCTTTCTAATGAATAATTCAATATTTTTGATTCTTCATGACCAATATCCATTGGTAGTTGACATCATGTCCATTAAATATGACGTCGTGTTCATCCAATCTGTCATGTTCCTATGAAAATACCATCATTTGAAGTTTAGTACAATGTAAACACCTGAAAATAACCACGGTCTAGTTCTTGGTATAACCAAGAACCGAGATTATATAAAAAAAACCCTAAGTCCGGGTGCAGGACGGACCATTAATCTTAATCAAGACCTTTGTCTAAATCAAGATTCAATTTGCAGCTCTTAATGCATACAGGTGTATATGCATTAAGACATAGACCTGGTTACATCTTTTTCCTTTCCATATCATTTATATTCAATACTTTATGAAGAACAAAACATATATCAGTTTTTGCCTTAAGACTTAGACAAGGTCATCATTTTAATAATGTAAAACATCTGTGAAATTTCACAACCGCAATAATACTGCCCCAACTTATATTATGAGCAAGTAAATTACCTTTATCAATAATAGCATATCAAGTTTATCTTACAACCATTATGACATCGCCGTCAGTACAAATGTAGAAACTTCACGGTCATATCTTCCATCCGAAATTAAATCGTACTACTTGTTTAAAAGAAAACAAAAACAGAGAGTAGAGGACCACGGTTACTATTGATGCAAGAACCAAAGGACGGTTAGCCAAGTTCATGGGTAAGAGCCTAAGCTACTAGCGGTGTCCATGGGGTCCTCTAAGGTTATCCCCTTCACACTTTGCTTGCAATCGGTAAATACTTAAAATTATACATGAATGCCATACCAATCTTAACCCAATGGCAAAAACAATTATAGAATCACTATGGTCGATTTTTACCGTCTACCTTAAATGGATTTTACATAAAAAGCTTCTAGATCATGCAGGCAGTCCGGCCCATGTGTCAAATGTCACTCAAATTAGCGTTTTAACATTATTATAGTGTAACTAGATTTATAGCTTCATATGTGTAGATACCAATTGCAAAATAGATCCCATAAGTCCGCTCCGGTAACAATTCATCAAAGATAAGCTTTAAATTTACAAGCATACGGTTTATACCATGCTTAGAGGAAGCATGCATCATGTCTTTTAACAATTACTTTTATGCATCAAGTGGACAATAATAGATCTATATCTATCTTATCACCCACAATTTTCCAACTCCTATTCTATGCCAACCAAATGCCTTTATCTACTTAACCATAAATGTTCTAATTACAAGTTTTACATTGTGCAAGTAAAGTCTCCTTTAGTTCAAACTATGGTCAATGCACTTTAAATAGATAATGGAAATTTCGTACGTCCAAAGAAGCTTTAAGACAAGACACGTAACATTTATATTCAGTGCAACTTTAAATAGCAAATCGGATTAAAAATGCACATGCCATCTCCACAAAATACATCGAGAGATCAAATAGGCGGATCCAAGATTTAGTCATTTAAGTATTACCCAGATCAGATCTACACAAAAATAATAGCATTTTATGCCTATGCAACAACCAGTCATTAATTTATCCAATGTCTAGATATGCCTCCATACATAAATCGTGTAGAATTACATTAAATCGCATCTAGATCAGCATAATAATCACATCCTTTGCTTCCTTGTTCAGCATGTTGCTGGAGTTCCTTTGTATCATGCTACATTTATGTAAGTGGTTCCACCATACAATTATCTACCACCAAGATATTTCCCTTGCCCACTCGAAAGCAATGGCGAGATCTCTCCGAAACAATGGCGGATCTTTCATGGCGGCCCATTCTCATTCCTAAAAAGCAAGATGATCAAAGAGACACCTTTGTAGTGTCAAAGCAAAGCCCTAAATATAAGAATGGATCTAGGAACCCTAAGTTTTCCAACAAGCTCATATTACGGCCAAGCCCATATTACGGGTCGCCACAAATGCATACCATATATGTTAAGGTTATGCGGTTAAAAATTCCATTTGCCATATCCCAAATAATGGTAAACACATTAAAACATCCCTTTGCATAATGCACCATTACTCATGAACCAAAGATGCTGTCGCCAAAGCCCTTTACTCTCGACAATTCTACGGTACAAATGCAAAGTACTAACCTTATGAGGCGGTGCCATTAGATCTTAATTGCCATATCTTTTTCCGATAGCTCAAGGCCATAAACCATCACAAATGCCACGCCAAATTAGATACCTCGCCATCAAACACTCATGTATTTATGCCACAAATTTGTGGACTTAAAAAAAAAACACTAGAAAATCTTAACGATCAAAGTTTGTTTAAAGACTTTTATATAAATATAGATTAAAATTAAAGTGCTGATTGTTACAAAGCTATCGCCAGATAGCTATGCCTGCGACACAGGTTGCATCGTAATCATCATTGGTTGTTCTATTGAATGTGCTTAGAATAACTTTTGATCGCAAAGGTCGAGCATGCACAAAGATACTATCCATCTAGTTCATATACGATGTTTCCTGGAAGATTTAAAATAAATAAGTAAACACATCATAGACAATCTAAGATGTAAAAACGATAGTGTAACAAACACAAAATGAAGCAATTTATGCAATTGCACCACATATTAGGCGATCAAACAAATTACTGAAATATTGTAGCAAAAGAATGATGCAACCGTGAATGATGCAAGAGGAGATCAGACCCAGTGCAATAAGCACATTTTACCTAATCCAATTGACAATATCAGTTTTTTGCACGAAAAACACAGTGCAACAATTAATGTACTCTTCCTAGCACACCAAGATTGCCACAATTGATATTATAGAAAGCTATTTGTAAAAAACCTACGGAAAATTGTTCAAATGGAAAAACTTAGCGTCTTAAAAGCTCTAGGACGTGATTATGTAGGCATTCGCTTCAAGCTACCCATTTTCTTAAGCGTGGCAAACCAAAACCAAGAGAAATGTCAAAACACAATGCCCTTTTAAGATATCTTGATTTCCTTGCATCTCGACCTATATAGCATGCTTAATCCAGGAGACAACAAGTCATTTATTTGAATAGTTAAACTAGATCAAATCTTTTTTATTCTAATCATTAAAAATAAGAAACATATTCACCAAAGATGAGGGCGCTCTACTCTTTGAGGCAGTGTCTTTCAGATAGTGTACAATCAGCCTTTGAAGTATGTCTGAAGAAGAAGAAGAAGAAGAAGAAGAAGAAGAAGAAGAAGAGGAAGAAGAAGAATATGCTTCTCTTAAAACTGGATATAACAAAATAACAGGGTTGATAAGGGCTAATCGAAGAATAAGAAATTGATTCTTAAAAAATCATTACAGAGAGGAATTGAATGTTCTAAATTGAGATGTTCATATGTTATTGCAATGATAATACATCTGTATAGTGTTGGTTGAGCCATCCACATAGTTAAGCAGGCTCAAGAAGTAAAATTGGGGGCAATATACTTTTTTTAAGTTGCCTCAAGTGCATATGTAAAGGCCCATGAGTAATTGTGGTTATATGCCTTGGGAACATACATATGTGCATGAAATGAAACAAGGTCCATTTTGTTCAAACGTGGGCCAATCAATGATCATTGCCACAAAGCCTGATTGAGATGCCAGCCAATGATCATTGCCACAAAGCCTGATTCAAATTTATTTTATGGTGGAATAAAGACATATCTATCTGATTTGGGGATAGCCGACTTGTGCTTAGAGGCAAGTTGCTGTTGTTTTAGCAAGCCTGAATGCTATACTACTGCCAGAAGGAAATGCCATGATCCATTTCGAATATTTGCTGGTAGCTACTATGTTTTAGGGTCAGGCAAGCATGTTTATATTTACTCTGAAAATTTTGTTATTTGAGTTAGGCTGTGTTTCAATCACATATTCTAGTGATGCCTAAATAGCTACACAAGTTGTAGCAGTAAAGTACCAACGGAGCATACAACAAACAACAAATTTTATTGCGGGAGCAACTTATTCAGGTTTTTATGGCTCATTTTGTCATTTTAACAAATGAATATAGATGCATATGCTTTGACATTCTAGGTAGATGCCTATGAATCATGAATAATTATCTACTGAAAATATCAGTGTTGTTGCGTATTGCTAGTGATAAAGGTTAGTGATAGATGTAAGTTTGCAGTGGGTTAGTGCTTGCAGGTCAGTTTGCATAGATCTATTGTCATTGCTTTTAGGATATGTGATGGCTGAGTGTTAAATGGAAAGATGTGTAGGTGTAGAATAGCCTATGGTGCAGTCCATTTGCCTTCTTCGTGGCATGCTTCAATAACTGGTCCATATGCTAGACAATGTAGTTAGCAGTTGCTCTAGAGTGCACAAGCATGCATGCAGGTTCTTCTAGCGGTTATGCTATTGTTGATAGAATTCTCATTTTTGAGCAAAATGATTTAGTTATGAGATAAATGATTGTACATATTATGAATCATAAATACTACCTTGGTTGAATACAATAGTGGCAGCACTTCCCTTGGACAAAGGGAAAATCTCATAACCAATATTAGAATGATTATGTAATGCACATCCAGGGACTGATGTGCAAATCTATAGTGGTTGATTATTGGCATTCTTAGGGTGCTTTACATTATGTAATTTGGGCTGTACTAAGCAGTCATTTGGAGTATAATAACTCTCTATGGATTGAGACAGGTCGATGGATTGGGGAGCCGTCGGGATAGGGTTTTGTCTTTGCCGGGGACGGAGTGTTGAGGATGAGTGTCACACTTTCCGGAACGCCGGCTATATGATTAGATGGGACACGCTATGCTCGGTTGAGTAGACCTGATGAGCCGCTACACATGATACTGGGCATGACTTTGGTGGGTTCACTCGGATCATACATTCAGGAAGTACTGGACTTGAGGGCTCAGATATGCAACCAGGAAGTCATTCAGGAAGTCAACCATTTAATCGTTGTCAGCAGTCTTATTGTTGCCACGGTTTTTTCCCTTGAAACCCTTCGTATGGGTTTTTAATCCGAGGCGATAATGTGATCACTGCGCTTTTGTATTGGGTCCCATAGGCTGATTGGTCTCCATGGACGATAAAAACAATTCTATTCTATTCTATTCTATTCTATTCTATGATGTTATCTTAACTGATTTTTAATGGTTTAGTACATTCATGACTAAACATTAGGTGAAGGGCGATGAGCCATGTAGTTTTACTGCTTACCTGTCACCCCTCTCCTCGTTACCATTAATATGCTAATGTTGGTCTGTTTGGGTGCAGGTAACCAAGACTACATCTCCTAGATGTTTTGTCATTGCTTGGATGTTACACTGCAATCATACGAGGATTGCGACTTTATTGTATAACAATATTTGGTGAGACCTTTCTAGTGATTATTAAGGAATACAAATTTTGAAATTTTGACTTGAAATCATATACATTGTTGATAGCGAAATGTTCTACCTTGTATCTACCCATTTATGACTTATGAACAACTCTTTGAAATGTATTAAGGAAAGCATATTTTGTATTGAGGAAAGCATATTTTTTAGGATCAAAACTTTATGGAATACATGCACTTTATACTTGAACTTAATCTTGAATACTTTAAGTTTTTATGTTATACATTATGTTCGATTATCTACAATAAGATGAATATTTGCAGTTGGTGTGGTTGTGGCCTGGGTAACACCAGGGTGGATATGTATATTTGTCGTCTTTGCAGTGAACCAAATCCATTCATATAAACTAGTTTTGTATGTTGTGGAAAGTAATCATTGTGAAGATAAATCGAAGAAGAAAATATAGCTCATTCTGGGACGGGACTCGCAAGAGACACAAAACCGGCCGATAGAGTACTCACAAAAAACCGGCCGATGTGTGATTATGGAGTAATTATTCATTTTGTTTAGGATGTCAAAATTTTTAATAGACCCATTTAGGTTCATAGATAAGATCTCACAAAAAAATGTCTAAGCCTTCATGTCGATCCTCTTTGCTAGTATAAGGAGTTAAGAATTGTTTCAAGAAACTACCTTCCCCAACTTGGGTACACCAACTAAAAATTTTATATTTCAAAATCATTGACATGAAAATTTAATTGTTCCATTAACTTATCACTAGAACAAAAACCCTATCTTTGTAACGCTTTTTAAAATGTTTTTTACATTAAATTAATAATATATTATAATTTTAAAGTGGCGTCTCAAATCAAAGTTATATCCGTTATAAATTGATGGGTCAAGTGAAATGCGTTATAAATTGGCAACACGTTACAAAACTGTAATGCATTTCAAATTTGAAACATATTACAATTGTGATATGCATTTCAATTTGAAGTATTTAAAATGTGTATCAAATTTATAACGTGTTTCAAAAAAATCCACTAATAAAAATTCGTGAACGTTGAAATGCGTTGCAAAATAAAGAAAGAACGTTTCAAAAGAAATAGATTTTTCAATAAACCTGACATAAAACATAAGTTCGATACAAATTTATTCCAAAGACATGTTGCAAGATACATGTTACATGTTTATTTACCAAAAAAAAAGAAAAAAAAAAAATAAAATCTTCAACTGAACAAAAAAGGACTTTCTACTCTTTTTAAAGACTTTTTATTAAAGACTTTTCAAGGTACACAATGGAACCCTAAGTATGAAACAGGTGTATTTCCACTTAGGCCATAATATGTTCTTGAATATCCAAAATACATCAACAAACTGTTTAAAGCAAATAAATTTACAAAGGGGAATAAAACTTGTAACTCCAAAAGGTCATAATATACATGAGAAATCTAGAGATACAACAAAACTTCGAATAATCATTGTTTTAACCGGCCCGAACAAACATCTGTATAAAGAGTAGAAAGAAGGTAACCGACCTTGTATAATACACAAATATATCATATGCGATACAAAAATAACATTACATAGATAATTCTTGAAAATCCTTGATAAAAGAGTCTTGCCGGCATTATGAATAATGTGAAAAACACCACGAGGAGCAAGAAATCCCGTTACTGCTTGACAAACCATAGGAACATTAGCCTTAGTCGGGGTAAAGACCTAAGCGCCAGCGGTGTTTTAGATTTCTTGGGCTCATCGCCCTTCACCATGTATGTCTTAATAAACAAACTAGAAGGTGTAAAAACTGAGGAAACTTTCCAAATTAAACCTATAACTCATATGGCTAACAATCATGCTATAGCATAGACGGAGTTTTAGAGGTAATAAGAGGAGGTTAAGGCCAACTCCGATCCGGTAATATGTTAGCAAGTTCCATTTATACCAAACATGTAAACAAATAAACCCAAAAAGGTGATTTGTTCATTACTTTACACAAGTAACACTTACGAAAGCACTTACTAAGCATAGAAATACCCAAGATCAAAGGTTTATAGCCGTTTCAAGTAATAATCATAAAAGTCAAGCTTATGAGAACATAAAAGTGAGAATAGTAACAGAACATACATGATTTGTTAACTAAAGTAGAGAGAACTTCGGGATCAGGATATACCTAAGAGAATACAAATAGCGGTGAGCGAATCATGAAACATCATGGGACTATGTATATTTTCTATAGCAAAGCATCCAGCATAATAATTTTAGAACAAATAGCAGCAATACAGAAGATCTAAAGGAGGAAAATAAAGAAAGTACCACTGGAGTAAGGGTAAATACCATAGAAAAACCAGCCAAGAACAATAACACGTTAATTAAAATGATGCTATACTACAAAATAGCCATATACCTATAAGGAATAAAATACGGTTATAGAGCTAGCCAGCCCATAAATAAACCTAGGCCACGAATCTACTGGTCCATAGAAAGACTATCAACATAGAGATGAACTCAAAAGAGAATAAACACCAGCAGGACCAATAAGCTTTTGGAGAGTTTAAAGCAGAACAGTAACTACATTATTATTTGGCAACATACTATAGGTTAGTAGAAGCTAGAGCCATAATAGCTGAAAAACAATAATCAGATATGCAAATAGACGAATCATAGATATAATTCAGAGACATAATATATCCTGTCCACAACTGGAGCAGTAAATACAATAATAACCACATAAACTGTCTAAAATGGGTTGAAAGCCAAAGCAGGCACAATATATCAAGAAGCAATACTAAAAGTGTATAGGCTCAGCATGAATTTTACAAACAGTAAGAAGTCTACTTAAATAATAGAGAAACTGGCCAAGACCTGATCAAGCAACTTACTACAATAAATAGAGATATGGAAACAACAGCATCTATAGAAAAAACCTAGATAATTCATCCAACCTGGTTAGAAGATGCAGGATAACCCATAGCTTGGGAAGCAGCTGGTATGCTAATGCCTGAGGGAGTTAATTTGCTAGATCCATCACCAATATCCGGGTATTCCACCATTACTGCTTTATCAGAGCTCTTTTGGGCAGTGCTGGCCAGATCACTACATTGCACCAACTTCTCACTGGCAATGTGATGTTAAAGAAGGTAGAATGATTTAACGGATCAATTATCAATTATATGGTCCTAATGAGATTGATTTCATGTTACTTCAATGCAATTGTAGTCCTATAAAATCATTCTACTCTACTCTATTTTTGTATATGGTCTACCTTCAGTTTCATATGAAACTTCTCCTCTCGTCACCTTTTCAAGTTCAAGAGTCACTTTGTTTTGGAGAATTGCAGATACTCCACAACAATTATGGCTTGACAAATATCTGAGTACATGCTTCTTTCAAGATCCAAAATTTGTAAGTTGTGACAAGACCAGAATTCTAGCCTTTAAATTGTTTCGTACTTTACCCACCTTAAACTCTACTAGCAAGCGTGCAACCAGTGTTGCCATTCAAGTTTGGCCACACATAAGTTTGTGTTGCATGTATGGGTTCCGCCACACCTTAGGATGGAGAATGCAGTTCCGATTGGAATCATCCTTTTCTTTTCAATCAGGCATTTTCCTCTAAATTTTTGCTTCTCGGTGCATGCAGCCACATTCCATGGCCTTGCAGAACCCCAAACAGATTTGTTTCGGCTCTTTCTTTTTATTCCTTCATTATTCTGATCGTATGGGACTCTTATGACAAAGTTTTGGTCAAGAATGGCACATTCAAAATGGTAGATTTTGGTAAAAGATTGGGTCAAAAACAGGGATATGCTCTTGTGGTCAATGCAGGTGGGTTTGATTTGTGGGAAGTGGTGAAGGATGATTGCTCAAGAAGTTAAGGCGTTGATGCGATATGTTGGAGCATTGTTCTGTGTGAAACAGGTGCCGTAGGGACGGGATCTGTTTTTCGCTTTGTTGAGTGTGGTGGGTTCTCGGCAATCCTTTATTTATTTGTTGTTTTAGGGCAGCGTAGAGAAGGTGAAAGATTGCTTTTTAAGTATCTGCACAGGTTCTGCAGTCTCAGCCTGGGATATTACTAGCTTATAAGCTGACAATCCTTCTGGAATTCTATAGTCACATAGTATGTGGTTTACCTCAGTGTCGTCCATTTAGAAAAGGTGCTGGGGAGCAGTAGGTACAACTAGAACCGTTTTTCTTTCCTCACTTCTTTGCTGTAACTTAAGTTGATCGCCATGCTTCTACAGCCAACACTGGAGCTTATATTCCTGCTGTTGGCTTGGGTACCTAGAAGGCCGACAATGGAGTTGTTGGTGATGCTTTAAAGAATGCTGTCAAAGAGTTTTTTATTACCACTGCTAAACTCCTGCTTTGATTCCGGTGAAATTTTGTGTTTCAATGTGCTTTTGAGTCTGGCAAGAGATTTTTGCAGGTTGTTGTTTAGAACTTCTTCAAGCACTAAACTTTCATATCTTTCCTTGGACTATAGGTTGGTTAATGACATATCAATTCTGCATACATTTACAGGAATCAGAAAGAGGTATTCATTATGATTGTGCTGCCATGTTCATGTCAAGGTTTGAATTTTGTGGCATGTTGTACACATTGGGAAAGCCTTGCACGATTTGTTTGAGACTAATGTCGTGCAACAAGATTTGTGGATTTGTCTGGAAGCAGTGTAAATGCTCTGGATTTTTTTTTTTTACATTTATGTTGTTATAGGTACACAAATTCCTTTACTAAGATACAAATTTCTTCACTAAGATGGTTACAAGGACAGGATGGGTTCAGATCCCACTGGTTGGTAATATTGATTTGGCAAACTTGTTATCGTCGTGCAGATATTTGATGCTACAACATATGTTTAATGCTACAAGACGCTCTGTTTTACTATTTCTCATCAGGACAAGATGCTATAGATGCACACAATGCTGCAATTTCTATTCACGAGAGTATTTTCTCATGGATATTTATATCATCTTTGGTGGATAATTTCAATCACAGGCTTGGGAACCTATAATCCAGCATATGTGATTTGTGTTTGCTCGTAGCAGCATCCCATCATGCAACTAATGCACATCATTGTATCTATATTAAAACAAAGCAGTTTTATCATTCTAGGCTTGTCTCATGTAATTGGATTACATGCACAAATATTTCTAAAATTGTTACATGCAGAAGTGAATTAAAAATTGTTACATGCATTTATGCCATTATTAGTGCCCGAAGTGACCGCATGGCTTTATTAGGGCCCGAAGGGCCCGAAATGTTTTTTAATATAACAACCAACACATATATACCATTAACATTAATTAGCTCAAATCATTATATCCAACACATTTAAAATAAAATCCCCCTAAAACCCCCTTTGGTTTGGGTGCATATTCACACGGGGGGTTACGTAGGGTAGCGAGAGCCCCTAAAAACTTACAATACACACCATTAAGTACATTTCCTTAAATCTTGTGGTATTTTGCAAACTTTAATATACAATATACAAAAACTTGTACATGCATACCCCACAAACGAGGATCACTATGTATGGTCCAGAGCAAATATGCCCATCCGATAACTCTCGATGTCTGGAGTAACTCCCCGTGTGAATATGCACCCAAACCAAAGGGAATTTTAGGGGGATTTTATTTTAAATGTGTTGGATACAATGATTTGAGCTAATTAATGAAATAAACTTATATCGTGAA
This sequence comes from Isoetes taiwanensis, assembly GCA_021234155.1. NCBI lineage: Eukaryota > Viridiplantae > Streptophyta > Lycopodiopsida > Isoetales > Isoetaceae > Isoetes > Isoetes taiwanensis. The sequence goes on from JAJEKV010000013.1 coordinate 19,642,876, forward strand.
AGATGTTTTATGTTAGGTTTATTGAAAAATCTATTTCTTTTGAGACGTTATTTCTTTATTTTGCAAAGCATTTCAATGTTTAGGAATTTTTATTAGTAGATTTTTTTGAAACACGTTATAAATTTGATACACGTTTCAAATACTTCAAATTGACATGCATATCAATTGTAATATGTTTCAAATTTGAAATGCACTACAATTTTCTAACGTGTTGCCAATTTGTAACGCATTTCACTTGACCCATCAATTGTAACGCGATATAACTTTGATTTGAGACGCCACTTTAAAATTATGATATATTATTAATTTAATGTAAAAAGCGTTTTAAAAAGCGTTACAAAGGTAGGGTTTTTCTTCTAGTGATAAGTTAATGGAACAGTTAAATTTTTCATGTCAATGATTATGAAATACAAAATTTTAGTTGGTGTACCCAAGTGAGGGAAGGTAGTTTCTTGCAACAATTCTTAATTCCTTATACCTTGGCAAAGAGGATCGACATGAAGGCTTAGACATTTTTGTGAGATTTAATATGAAATAATGCTCAACGCAAAGTTGTATTTCAATCTATAAAAATTTGAGATAGTTATTGAATTAAAAAGGGACCAACGTTCTATGAACCCAAACTTCAAACCTTTGGGTAAGGCATTATTTAACTTCAAACCTTTGGATAAGGCTGATATTTGTTGAGTTTGACAGCATTGTTTCTTTGTTTCTTTTCACTTTTTTTTTTCCCACGATAAGACCATGTTATTGTCTTCAAAATTAAAAGGTGCCAGTCCAGAACTTCTTCAACAACTAATACCAGATCATGTGAGGAAGGGTGCCATTTTTAGTGATGTTCCATTTTTGGATGATTTCTTTTAAAGTGCATAAAAACAACAAGGAGATCAAGATATCTTAAGGCACCTTTGTGTTTGACATTTTCGTGGTTTTGGTTTGCCACGGTTAAGAAAATGGATAGCTTGAAGCTTAATGCCTACATAATCATGTCTAGAGCTTTAAGTGCATGTTAAGTTTTTCCATTTGAACAATTTTTTCGGTAGGTTTTACAAATAGCTTTCTATAATATCAATTGTGGCGTCTTTGAGGGTGCTAGGAAGAGTACATTGATTGTTGCACCAGGTTTTTCGTGCAAAAATACCTGATATTGTCAATTGGATTAGGTAAAATGTGCTTATTGCATGGTCTGATGTCCTCTTGCATCATTACGAAGTTGCATCATTCTTTTTGCTACAATATTTCAGATTTTTTGTTTGATGCTTTAATATGTGGTGCAATTGCATAAATTGCTCCATTTTTTGTGTTTGTTACACTACTATGTTTTACATCTTAGATTGTCTAGGATGTGTTTACTTATTTATTTTAAATTTTCGGGAACATGTATATGAACTAGATGGATAGTATCTTTGTGGATGCTTTCGACCTTTTGCGATCAAAAGTTATTCTAAGCACATTCAATAGAACAACCAATGATAATTACGATGGGCGGTCGGTGTCAGGGCATATTTGTTTGCTAATAGCTTTGTAACAATCAGTACTTTAATTTAATCTTTATTTATATAAAAGTCTTTTGAACAAACTTGATTGTTAAGATTTTCTAGCTTCTCTTTTTTTTTTTTTTTTTAGTTATCTAACTAGGCTTATGTCCTTGTGCACAAGATCAAATTGAGAATGTTTAAAATAGCTTAAATTTGGATTCCACATGCAGGCAATCCAATGGACCATTATGCATTTCTCATATTTGCACAAATTTCTCATATTTTCTCATATTTCTCATATTTCTCATACTTGTCTTATGTCCCTTTGCACAAATTGATTTCAGAAATGTGTAAACAGGTTAAACTTTTGGCAATCCAATGGGACCAAAGTGCATTGCTCATTTACTCATATATTTAAAATTTGCTAAGGTCTAATGTAGGGCTAACAAATTATGTGACAGCAAAAAACATGACCTAAACGACTCCACGACGGACGCTCCACTAAACTCTTAGGTATTCTCAAACCTTCTAAAATTGCTCTTGTCATTTTCATGCATGCAATCTGTTTATCGGGCTGGATGGAGCAGGCGTTAAGCTAGAATCCATTTACAATGGAGCCGGTCTTAGGTACAGCACCTAAATTATCCCATATATAGAGTTGCAGTTAACAATCCGATGCATTCGGATTACTGCTCTTAAGCCGCAGTTGTGGTGCAAAGCCGACCCAATTCCTCACTGCAATGGGAAGAAGGAAGGGAGATTTGAATGCTTCCACGAAAAAGAAGCTAGAAGAGGAGAAGAAGTTGAATGCCAAGCGTAAGAAGCTCTATGATTTTCATGCACCGGTTGCCTTGCCTGAAGTAAGGGTAACGGAGGCAAATATCCCACGCTAAGGATATGAGCAATCGGGGAGTTCTTGAGGGAGCTGAAGGCAAGCTGCATTGGCCCATACTAATCTGCCGAGAATTGAGGTGGAGATTACCGGGCCGCAAGACCAATATGGGGATTCATGCCTCAAGTAGCACACCAACCTTGGACACCTACAACTACTCAGCAAATTTGGAGGCTGCTGAACCCACTCTACAATCTCAGGTTTGAGATCTTATAATTTAATTGTGGCTGTAGCATACATTACACTCTCCAGTATCTATCTGCTTTATTTTGCTTTGGGAAAGTTCTTGTATCTCCTCTCTAGCCTTTTAATCTTGTATAGGTTGCTGGGCCTCAGATCTAAATGCATTTTTCCTTCTATAACTGTTATTCAAGACTTCTATTACATAATTCGTGCATAAGAAGTTTAAAGATAAAATGCTTGCTACTTCATTTTCATGGCCAGATTAACTTGGATATGATATAATTTCGGGGAATATTCTCTGATGGTTCCTAAAAAGAGTTACTGATCCGGAGTTTATCATGTGATAGCTTAACTTATGTTTTCATAAACTGAACATATATTTGGGTTTTCATGTCATAGCATAGTATGCATTACTAACATTTTCCTTTAATTTTATGGACTGGACCATCTATAAAATCAGGAGGTAATCGCTTAAAACATAGCATATGATGATAATATGCTACTGAAGGGTCTTCAAGAAATGTGTCTTAGTGCTGCCAATGATTACCATTGAAAATCCAGTTTACTTGCAGCCTAAGTTAAAAAGGGTTTCAAATTTGTATGGTAGTCTTCGCTGAAACTTAGCATAGGTCGTTATCCTCCGAAATGTAACTTGTATTATGCTAGTTTCAGATCTTGACATTCTTTCAAATCATCCATGTAGTAGTTTATGCCATGACTAACATGGTTGTAGTTTCTATAGTCAGATTACGTTCATCCACGAATGGTAATTATAGATGCCTAAGATGAGGGGATAATGACTTAAACGGGGGCATGTGGTGGTATTGTGCTTGCTCAATCACTTGTATTAGTGTTGCCATGATTTACCCACGGTAGTTGTTTTAGTCATAGGCGGATAATTAAACCTTATCCTAACTTCTCTCTTTTTCTGGTTTTAAAATTTCGTATATCGGGGCAGTAGTGAAGGGGATAACTCAAAAGATCCCATGACACCTGCTAGTGCTGCCATGATTACCCTTTAGGCTAATTTTTGGTTGGTTTCTGCGCAGTAATGGGATCTTTTGCTCTTTGCACTGATATTTCTGTTTCAATATTATGGAGCGTCTCACGTATGAAGTATTTCTTCAAGGATCTGTGGAAGCTCTACTTTTCTACTCTATTTCTGAAAAAATTAGTTGTAAATTGTTTTAGTAACAAATGACTTCTACCCATTGGGTAATTTGTTTCCATATGCTTTATTTTAAAGTATGAAAATGTTTTGATGGTACCAAATCATTGCTTAGATGTATGTACACCAGTATAATCTAAGGCTGCTAATTGAAGGCCAAATTCTCAAAAGGGCTTTTGGTCTTAGGGTCAGGACTTGTCTTGACAAAGGTTTTTTTTTTTTTTTTTAATTCGATAGATATTGCCATTGCAAATAATAGAAAAATAGTGCAAGTCATACTAAGACTAGAAAGTTCCCTTCAAATAGCCATGTATATGTCTCTCAAGTTGTACCTCCCTCAAGTGGCGCACCGTAATTTGTAACAACATAGCATTGTGCCAATCTTGGTGATACATTGGTGTTAGGCACACAACCATTACGTCAAGGTAAAAATTTGAAGTTAAAAGATCATTTGTTGTTTATACATGAAGTAGGAGGTTTTTTAGTTGAATATGAAGATAAATGGCATGTTTGCTATTTGTCAATATTCTATAAATTGCTTGCATGCATAGTTCTCTTTTGCTTCTCCTTGAACACTTTAAAGTAGTATTTCAATGAATTGTTGGCTAGTAAATATTTCAAATGTAAATGGCCGTGGGTGGATAAAGGTACGTTTACTCCAATTACAATCTTCACATGCAAGTTTCACTTAGAATTTGCCAAAAGAGCAACCCTAACATGTAGGGTTTTCTACAAAAGGAGCCAGCTTTGTAGCCGCTTGTTCTGTTGAATCTTACGTCAGCTTCATGCCTAGTTTGGCTGCCATTCGCTGGTAGATCTGATCCTAGTTCTCTCGAGAAGTCTAATGTGCCTTTTGAAAGATTGGTGACCTTGAATGGGCTTAAAATGCCAAGAGCTATGTGGCGGCATTTAATGTCAGTGCACATTCGACCCTACTGTTAGAATGGATGGAGGCATCTTTCTGCATACAATTTTAGCATCGGTTATGTGTCATGGTTTAGAATGGAAAATGGCTCTTGTTCTAGTTGATTGTACACTATCTGAAAGACACTGCCTCAAAGGCTGATTGTACACTATCTGAAATACACTGCCTCAAAGAGTAGAGCGCCCTCATCTTTGGTGAATATGTTTCTTATTTTTAATGATTAGAATAAATTTTTTTGATCTAGTTTAACTATTCAAATAAATGACTTGTTGTCTCTGGATTAAGCATGCTATATAGGTCAGATGACTTAATATGAAACATTCCATCCTTTTCTATGTTATCTCTAGCTAATTGGGCAAAGGGTTACAAAAGCTAAATGGTTATACACCAAGAGGCTCCATTGTAACCTTTGGCCCTTCATTCATTACCAAGTCTATTGCTAATGTTATGATGATTGGTCTGCAGTACCGAGACCTCTCCTACTTTTTGTAATTCCTTTGTTCTAGTTTGTTGATCTTTGCATGGATTTGGACGTGGAGAAAGAGATACAATATGTGACAAAAGAGTATAGGCTGGTGGAGCTGTCCTATATGGCCAAGTGTCTCTAAATATGACTTCTAAGTTAAACAGGTTGTATTTTTCCACTTTTCTAAGATATGGTCTCAATTTCAAACTAAGATCGGTATATGGATAAACGTTTGATCTGCTGTTCTTTTTATGGTATCATGAATCAATCTGTTGTTGCTTAGCCTCTTTTCAATATTTATAATGAAAGTATAGATTACCATGGCCGGTCATGTGACCAATTGAAAATTTGGATTTGTCACGACATTGACACCTTATGCACCTATGTGAACAACATTTATTGCATGTAGAAAAATATTTTTATGAGTTCCTCTACTATTATTCCAATGATATGAGCTGCTTTGGCACATTTACATATTTATTCATCGGCATCTTTATTTACACAAAACTAGGTTCTTAAATTATACATTTTAAACGTTTTCAATGAATGGTGACATGAGCAAAAGATTGGCAGAACGGATATATTCATTTGGCTATATAGTATCTTGACTTATAGAAATAAATGTATACAAGCCCCTTGGTTTAACATTGTTTTTGTTGCTGACATTTGGCATAGACATGACTTATGAAAGTTGAATGAGAAATAACATTAAGATTTATTTTGTTAATTTTCAATTCGAAGGTTCTAGAGGCTAAAGGACAATAAGTACCAGACAATTCTTACGTAAGTTTGAATCTGGGTTGATAATACAATTCTTGGAATTGACCGAGGATTGATGTTAGACCTAGGATTCTAGGTTTGGCTGATTTTTTTTTTTTTTTTTTTTTTTCTTTTTTTTTTTTATTATTCGTCATTTATAGTTATAAAGACTTCATATATAAAAAAAAGGGGAGATTTGGTTATGCTAAGGCTAATAATGATATTATTTGACTACTGGTGTAGGGGAACATATTAGCCCCATAATGATTTTGTAATTGGGGACTTGCAATTCCATATGGGTGTTCCCTATTGGGGACTTTACACAAAATTCTTACTTAACAGGTGCATGCATTAAACTTGGGATTAACATTATGTTATTTTACCAAGTATGGTGATTAAGTGGGAATTAGGATGTCTATCCTTGTATGCGATCTACTAGCTACTGGTGATGATCGGTGCATGGAGTAGTGTTGGAAACATGATTTGCTTATCTTCATGTTCAGGGGTGGCTCTACAAGACTTGTTATGGTTTAAGTGGTTGTTGTTGACCCACATATTGGTTCTTGTGTTTTAAAGACCACTATGTAACATTTGGAAAATACCTACTTTTGGCGTGGATCTTAGGATTTACCCCATATATATTTTTTTGGGCTTATTATGTGGTTATTATTACAAGTAATTTGTTGAGACTTTAGTATTTTGACCTTGTTTATTCTTAAACCAGTGATAATATTGTTTTAAATATAACTTAGGTGGTCAAAAATGGTAAAGGGAAAATTATTTGTTATTCTGGTTTGTTTTTGAACTTTAGGGTTAGGGGTATGTGGCCGAAAAGATATCGTGAATGTTTTCTTCTAATAATACATCTGATGTTAAACTTGCTGGTTTCGGAGCTGGCTTCCAGGTATGCACTGTCGTTCGTGACTTTAGGACTGACGGTATCAAGTGCTATTGTAAAATAGCTTGTGATTTGTCCATATATTGCTGTTTATGAGTTGATTTCATTGCCATGCTCATTTTCTTGTTTGATTGTCTTGATGTGGTTGTGTTAATGGTGGCATGGGAAGAAAGGAGACTTAAACATGGCTACCGGAAGAAGAATTGAGGAGGAGAATGCTAAAGGAAACCAAAGGCTGCCAAGTTGAAGCCCTTCTCTTTCCATAAAAAAGAAGTTGAAGCCCTTCTCTTTCCATAAAAATTTGGGTGATGAGCTACTAAAGCTATTGCCGTGAGAAGTTGGTGCCATTTCCTTTTGAGAATTTGGGTGATGATTCTATATGAAATTGCCGGTGAGAAGTTGGTGCAATGTAGTGATCATTTTCTAGACCATAACTTGCCCAAAAGAGCTTTCGTTTAGTGCAATAGGTAGAATGGTGGAATATCTTAGGTGATATTGGTGATGGATCAAAACTCAAAAAAATGGTTTAACTTTTTACTATCCGGGGCAAAATTAGCATACCATTATTGCTTCCCAAAAGCTATGGATTATCCTGCAAGCATCTTCTAACGGGTTGGATGAATTATCTAGGTTTTTTCTATAGATGTTTTTGATTTCAAAATATCTCTATTCGGCCAAAGAACCCAAAAATTGTAGTAAGTTGCTGGAATGCAGGAGGTCTTGGCGGTTCTCTATTATTACCAGGTTTGCTTCCCAAGCTATGGACTTCTCTTCTTTGTTTGATGAAAATTCAGGTTTTTCTATAGATGTTGTTGTTTCCATATACATTCTTTTAGTATTGCTTCTTGATCTATTATTTAAGTAGACTTCTTTTAAAATTTTCAACCCATTGCTTTTTAGGCTTTGGCTTTCAACCCAGTTTATGTGGTTATTATTGTATTTACTTCTCAGGTTGTAGGCGGGATATATTATGTCTCTGAATTATATCTATGATTAGATCTATTTGCATATTTGATTATTGTTTTTCAGCTATTATGGCTCTAGCTTCTACTAACCTATAGTATGTTGCCAAATAATAATGTAGTTCTTGTTACGCTTTAAACTCTCCAAAAGCTTATTGGTCCCTTTGGTGTTTATTCTCTTTTGAGTTCATCTCTATGTTGATAGTCTTTCTATGGATTTTGTAGATTCGGGGCCTAGGTTTATTTACTGGGCTGGCTAGCTCTATAACCGTATTTTATTCCTTATAGGTATATGGCTATTTTGTAGTATAGCATCATTTTAATTAACGTGTTATTGTTCTTGGCTGGTTTTTCTATGGTATTTACCCTTACTCCAGTGGTACTTTCTTTATTTTCCTCCTTTAGATCTTACGTATTCTTTGCTATTTGTTCTAAAATTATTATGCTGGATGCTTTGCTATAGAAAATATACATAGTCCCATGATGTTTCATGATTCGTTCTGCTGCTATTTGTATTCTCTTAGGTATATCTGATCTGAAGTTCTCTCTACTTTAGTTAACAGTCATGTATGTTCCTGTTACTATTCTCACTTTATGTTCTCATAAGCTTGACTTTATGATTATTACTTGAAATGGCTATAAACCTTTGATCTTGGGTATTTCTCTATGCTTAGTAAGTGCTTTCGTAAGTGTTACTTGTGTAAAGTAATGAACAGTCACCTTTTGGTTTTATTTGTTTACATGTTTGGTATAAATGGAATTTGCTAACATATTACCGGATGGAGTTGGCCTTAACCTCTTCTTATTACCTCTACCTATGCTATAGCATGATTGTTAGCCATATGAGTTTAGGTTTAATTTGGAAAGTTTCCTCAGTTTTTACACCTTCTAGTTTGTTTATTAAGACATACATGGTGAAGGGCGATGAGCCCAAGAAATCTAAGCTTACCTGCTAGCGCTTAGGTCTTTACCCTGACTAAGGCTAATGTTCCTATGGTTTGCTGCAGGTAACGGGATTTCTTGCTCCCTGTGTGTTTTTCACATTATTCATAATGCTGGCAAGACTCTTTTATCAAGGATTTTTCAAGAATTATCTATGTAATGTTATTTTTTTGTCTTGCATATGATATATTTGTGTATTATACAAGGTCGGTACCTTCTTTCTACTCTTTTATCTGGATGTTTCTTTCTTGGTTAAAAGCAATGATTATTTCGAGTTTTGTTGTATCTCTAGATTTCTCATGTATATTATGACCTTTTTGGAGTTACAAGTTTTATTCCCCTTTGTAAATTTATTTGCTTTAAACAGTTTGTTGATGTATTTTGGATATTCAGTAACCATATTATGGCCTAAGTGGAAATACACCTGTTTCATACTTAGGGCTGCCAATTGTACCTTGAAAAAGTCTTTAATAAAAGTCTTTTAAAGGTAGAAAGTCTGTTTGTTCAGGTTGAAGGTTTTTTTATCAATACTCAGTTCTCTAGTTCTACTAGAGACCATAATTATGGTTATCTAATTTTCAGGTGGTTAATTTATGCTAAAAATATTTTTGGTACTAATAGATATGAGTTTTTATAGGATATTACAAGAAAATTGATGGATGCTACTGAGATTGACAACAATTGAATTATGGAGCTAGTGCAATTAAAGTACAATGAGGAGCAGATCAATAGCCCAAATTTTGCTGTGCAAACTATTTTGGCATGCATAAAGAATAAGGAAATCCACTCCTACATTTTATTTAAGGAGGTAAATCTGATCGAGAAGAATAAATCCTTAGTCACTTTTTTAGGATTCAATGGCTGGTTCAGATTATATTATCAGATGAGAAAGCTTAACTTTGATTATGCAAAGTGCAAAGAATGTATTAATGTTGTCTTTGCTGATGCCAACACCATATTCTTCAAAAGGACTGTCCTTGAAGATAGCATGGCTATTATTTTCATGGAAGGGCTTACTGCTCTTGAATCAGCCAATGATATTGTCCCTTCATTTGAGAAAGATTCTAAGGAACCTGCTAATGATATTCAACATGAAGGAATGGAGTGCTTATTCTCTGACAAAGATCTTACTGCTGCTGATATCTTTCAGTTTGATAGTCAAGAAGAGCTGTGTAATTTTGAAACTGAGCCTAATTTTGATCCTGATGATAAGGTCCCGAATCTGAATCTTTCCAATTCTGCTTGTTTCCCTGTAATCACTGAACAAACAGTGGAATGTTATAGTGCGACTTATGACCACTGCATTTGGAAGAGCCAAAACTTTGGAGCTTTGGCACCAATTAGTCTGGAAACTTGGGTTTTTCTAGCTGGAATCACTAAGGAGGAAATTAAAGGCAACAAAAATCTTTGCTCATAAACTTGAGAAACATTTTAACAGAATTGACAAGGACATCCTAGTGGATATGGATTTTTTTACTCAACCTTGCAGTAAGAACAATGGTATCCAAATCTGCCAAAAAGGACATATGGCATATCCAAATCTGGTACGTGATGATTTCTATCTAAAACGCATGTGGAGAACTCATTGCCCGTATTTCACTTGCAAATGCGACAAAAATCTTAAGATGATGAAGAAGAAAGATGACAAATGCAATAGTGGTATTATTTGGCTTGACCATGGCATATGGTTCATTTTAAACAATCTGGAAATGATTTACCCGCGTATGTCCTCTCTTGCTAAGATGGTTTCTTTCACTAAATGCATTAATGGTTCGCTAAGGCCTGCTATTCTTGCTTATATCTCATACATGGAGGTGAGAAGAGTCATGTTTGAGATGACTTCGCTCTTTGCTAAGACCCCTGATGATAATCTTAAAATGCAATTTGGCAATGATAAGCTGGCCGATATTGCTGAAAAGATGATTAAGCCTATTGCATTTTTGAAGGCTAATAACTCTGGTGGACGACCAGCCTTTGCTGCTAAAAGTTATTCTAAAAGTTCTGTTATTACTGGAACTTCCAAAATCAGGGTTCCTAAACTTCCTCCAAGAATTTATACTGATCCTAACTTGAAGATCAGTACACCTGCACACATTGTGATCCAGCCTGTGACACCTATTCCTTATGCTATGAGCTCCAACAATGCGGATGATTACTCCATTACTAAAGGAGGAAATATGACTATTAGTGAGGCTTCTGCAGTAAATCTTGAGGAACGAGTAGAAAATTCGGTTGAGTGAAATAAATGGAGACCACTGTCCCATTTGCTTTTACATATTACTACTATTCTAAGTACAGCTGGAAGTTTTTGTCCTTTATACTTCCTAGACTGATTATACTTCAATGGAATTGAAAATTTCAGATATTACATCTGTTTATATGGCCATTTGGCATGGTTTATGAAAACCTTTATTAAAATAAAGTCTTGCTTTGTTTTTGTTTAATATCTTTGTTTTCCACACTCTAATTTTGCCTCTATTTCTAGGTGCATGAAAAATCCAGAAGCATATATAAGGATGTCAACCTGAAGAAGCACTTGATTTTAGTGAAAGAGCCTAAAAGCGACATACATAGTTCACCTCACATTCCTTTCAAAAGCGGATGGATAAATTTAACACAAAAAGATCTTTCATCTTGTTATGTTTGAAGTCTTGAATGAGAGGTAAAAGAATTAGTAGATAATACTATCTTTGCGTGGAGATACATAGACCAGATCACAAAAAGAGTATGTAAACCATTCAAAGTGTTTTCTGATGGAAAACCGAATCATTGCCCTTGCAATAATCCGAATTTGAAAAGATTTATTGACCCAAGTATTAACCATGTGAGGACTACAAACTTGGAGATTATACATAGTACAAAGTTAAGAAAATCGTTTGCTTGTGGATTGAACCATATACGATGATATTTTATGATGGATTTTTAAAGCTTGCCACCACTTTTTATGATGGATTTTGATAAAGCTTGCCACCACTTTTTTAATATTAATAAATTTCGGTTGCTTGACTTATCGGATGAGGATATTGATTGCATTTGTAAGATGTCTTGATGTCTTTGGAAAGGCACATGTAAAAGGCATACTTTTGCGAAAGCTAAAAGATAAACTTCTACCAAAGAAATTTCTATGGAAAGATCAGGAGGTTAGTAAAAATATTCAATGGTTAAATCACAACATCTTTGTAGGCAATTGGATAAAGTTTGGCAACAATGCGACTTTCATATGTCCATTACATATGGTTAATCTGCTATAGAAATTTGAATGGTTTGGATTTTTGAAAAATATAATGTTCTCCACGATATGATTATCTGCATGAGCACAGGTTCATATCAGCAAAAAAGGGTAGGGAAAATAGGGTCATATACCCGACCTATCATAGTCAAATTCAGGAGCAAAGATGACGGGGATAGAGTATTGCACAATAGGAGTTCACTTAAAGGGGAAAAAAATCTTTTGGACATGGATCCTACTCGGCCTGACTAGAAAATAGGAAGAAGGAATGGATAAAGGTGAAGGAGGCCGGGCAGCAGGATTCATATCATACTTAGATCATGGAGGCAAGGCGGTTGTAACAAAAGGAAAGAAGCTAGGAAACAAGAACCTTGAGAGTGAGTTTGTGGAATGCGCACGGTCTTAATCAAGCAAAGATTGATGCAGCGATGGATATCTGGATTGAAAATGATATATTATTGTTCCGAAACATGGGCACACCAATTTCCTCTCTACCCGATATCGTGGATTTGATCGTCGATCAAAGTTGGAATGAAAAAGTACCGGGGAGTAGGGCGTGGTTTTGGTGGTATATTTCATTTATAGCAAACCCAATCTAAAACTAGATGTGCGGGTTGTCAAATATGATCGGGATAAACAATATATATGGCTTGGTCAAGGCGAAGAGATCAAATTTGTTTATGGCTATTTTGCTGCCACCACTGAACGCAGCGGTGTATAAAAGAGCACGTTGAATAAAGCTGATCCGTTTAATAATCTATGCTTAGATGTCATACACTTTAGTGCCCATGGAGATCTAATTTTAGGAGACTTTAATGGGCCTTACGGAGAGCGGCGGTAAAGACCTCACATGAGACATATCGGATGCAAACACGGATGAGATTGTAGATCCGATCTATGTGAGAAGTTAGAAGATCACATATCAAATCACATGGGCGAGATCTTTGTTAGATTTTGGTACTATATGTGGGCTGAAGATCATAAATGGCTTGAAATGTTTCATGCAATCAAGAGAGTTTACATTCTCAAATCATTACGGATCGGCATGATAGATTATCTATTGGCCAAGGATATACATCTGATCCGAGACTTTTGGATTGGCAAAAGCTCGAGGAATCGGATCATAAACCCTTGTTTATCATGCTTAAAAGCTGGCGGAAACTATTTTCTGTGAGCCCTTTTCGTCGAGGATTAAAGTCAATTATAACGGACATGAAGAATATGAAGCGACACATTGAAGCATTGCTAGATCAGGTCACATGGTCCGGAGAGTTTATATCGATGCAAATCATTTTACCACATTATTACTAGATCTTTGCAAAGGAGATTTTTGGAATGACTAGGAAGTGCATCCATGGGAGACCATGTAATGCATGGTGGGATGAGGAATGCAAAGCGTGCTAGAAGCAGTTGCCCGCAATTGCATTTTCAAACCCAAATGGTACAAAAAGCTCTTGAGGAAGAAGAAAGCGTGATTATTACAAGAAAAAGCAGCGAGGAATTGACACAACATCTCAAACACACACCAAAAGTTTTTGGGATATGTTTAGAGGCAGATTTGAAACACTAGTATAAAGGAAGATGCTTTGCTAAAATTAGTCAAGATTTATATGAGAAGAATGGCCAAAATAGCATGACAAAAATAGCCTCCGATTACATGTATAACTTTTCTGAGAATCGGATGTGCGGGGAAACACTAAGCGGTATGGCCAACAATAAGGCATGTGATATGGATGGACTATGCGTGGAGCTCCTAAAATGGGGAGGCGGCGGACCAACCATCCATGCTTACAAGCTTGCTAAATGAAGGGATTAGACAAGGTTTGCGGATAATTGGAACATAAAGGGGTCCACCCAATACACAAAGCGGCGGTGATAAGAGAGTGATATCAAATTCTGAGAACAATTCTTATTGGGAGTACTTTTGCAAAAATTTTGGGCAGCCTTTTGGAATCTAAGCTTAGTTTGTGGGAGGAAGGAAATGATAAACGTTCTCCATGCCAAGCTGGTTTTAGGAAAGGACATAAATACGTTGGACCATGCTCTTGCACTTTCAGTATTGGTGGGAAAGCTAGACATCCGAATGCAACTCTGTTTGTAGCATTTATAGATTTCGCCAAAGCATTTGACTCCGTTCCAAGAGACAAGCTAAGCGAGAGGATGGTGCAGCTAGGGGTTCCTGAAGAAATCAGAGCAGCCATAGCCCAGTTATACTCAGAAGTTCTGATTAAAATCTCTTGATTTGAGCACACGAGTGAGAAGCACGGTCGAGATGCATGCCAAGGCTTCCCATTATCGCCAACCCTGTTTGGCATCTTCATAAACGAATTGGAAGAATGGCTCAAAGATCAATCATTACAGGGCACACAAATAGGTAGCTTGTCTTATTAGGTTGTTGTTATCTGTGAGATGATATTGTATTGCTAGCCAACAAAAAGCAAGTATTCTGAAACATTTGCACGGGCTGGAATTATACGCATTGCAAAGGGATGAAGGTAAATATAGCTAAGTCAAAATTATGGTTTTTGGTACTAGGGAGAGACCAGATTTCTTATATCGAGGGTCAAGCTCTTGAAACGGTAGAATGCTACAAATATTTGGGCATTGATTTTTGCTTCAAATTACAATTTGGAAAGATTGTGTGAAAAGAAGAGTCACGGGAGGAAAATCAGCCTTATACTGACATGCTAACAAGATGTAATAAAGCTTCGTTAATTGATTGGGAGCTGAAAAAAGCGCTTTTCAAGACTCTTGTGCAAAGCGGTCTTTGTTATATGGTACACCGGTGTGGGGACACGGATTGCCAAGTAGAATCAAAAAAATGCTCTGAGAAGAGCTTGGAATCAAAGCTCAAACTCCGTATGCAATAATGCTAGCGAAGTTGGGTTGCTACCTCTCGAGCTTGAAGCTCTTTATCAAATTGTAAATTTTATGAGCAGGGCTACAAGAACAATAGTCAACTCGAATCTCCTATCAAGCTATGGCAAATTCAGAACAAGGGTGGCTAAGAGATTTCTGGAATTGGGCAAAAAATGGGGGTTATCGGGAAGCAAACTGGCCTAATGATAAAAATGAAGCTAGAACCTTATTGGAAAAGCTTGCGATTAGATAGTTTATGGGCTGCCAGGGGTAGCAAAATGTCTTATTACAGAAATCTGGTTAATGACATGAGAGAATACAAAAGCCAAGCTTATCTATGCTCGAGATATCCCAAAGGCATATAAGCGAGTAATGGCTGAATCTAGAACCAGCTCTCATGTTTTGGAGATTGAAGTAAGCGCGGAGATGGTTTAACATTCCCATGGAAGGCGAGGAAATGTAAGATATGTGGTATTTGGAGGCGTGGAGGATGAAGCCCATACCTTTTTACCTTTTGACATATGAGCATATAAGGGAGGAGTTCGAGGTACACATAGGCGGTTTTTTATACATTGTTAAATCTGGAACCATTCTTTGTAGGAGAGTATATGAGCGGTGGTGGATACACCGTACATTTTGTTAAAGTTGTGAATATTTGCTCCATGGCTTTTCAAGGTCCTAAGTGAGCATTAGACAAATAAATAAATAAATAAATTATTAAAAATTGTTGCAAGGAGATTTCAGCTTTCATTGGGCCTTTGCGGTTTGTATCCCTTAAACTACCATATCTAATGGCTAGCTACAAAGCACACAAGCAAGAATCTGGTGGCTTACCAATGCCAATGCTACGATACAAGATTTCCAAATTCATCAACAGTTCTTAACTTCGTGCTTGGAGATATGGCCTTATATGCATCACAAGAAAGCGACAAGTTTAAGATTATGGGACGGAGAACAAAATTAATCCTTGTTGGATTGTGAATTCTAAATATGATGTTATTCTAAACTTACCATTGAAAATCCATAATGTCTTCTGAGTTGACATTACGAAGTGCTATGAGAACATCCCTCTTGAAGGTAATGAGGGTATTATTGAAATTATTAATGACATCATTGACCATACACAGGAATATCAAAGGAATGAGGAAAGAAAGTTTGATCTAATCTATAAGTTCAAACATGAAGAAGTCATAATTAAATGGGTAAACTACGCAAAAGCGAGAAAGGAGTTCATCATTTGGTTTCACATTGAAAGGAAACATTTAAGGCTATGAATGAGTGGTTGCTCAACCATTGCTTCTTCTGAGATGGGTAATGATATATGGAGACAAATTAGGGAATTCCTATGGGGTTCTCTTGCAGTCCGACTTCAAACATCTTTGCTAGATATCGATGACTTAAATATCATTAATGGGGGGTGATTTGAATGAATTCTTCGGTAGGAATTCTGAGATGACTATTTACAATATGGATGTTTTAGGGATTAAAAATGAAACTATATTTAATAACACCAGTCATACGTTGGGTAGTGAATGTAACTTCTTGAATATTACCATACAGGTTTTGGACATGGACAGAGGGATCTTTAGTATTTCCAGGTATGATAAAAGAGCTAAATTACCTTTCAAGGTATGCAAATTCATAAAAGCATCTGATTTCGGACCATATGCTCAATCTTCTAAAGTCATCTTATCTCAGATTTTGCCTTATATTTATACACATTCGAATCTCCACGGGGCTGCCTTAGACATTTGAACTCATTGGTATATTTTGCGGCAATGGCTTTGCAAAAAAAAGCGGACATCATCGGGGAATAATGCAGATTTTAAACAATGAAGTGTTTCACGGACTTACGTACAACATCAAGGATATGGTAAGGGAACTTAAAGCTCTACTTTGATTTATGCTCAGGGTATGCAGCTATAGGATGGGTAGGACCTTGGTGTTCAACAAGGTCCTACCCTCCTTGTTGATACCATAGGTATTTGCTTTTATGTTGAATTCCATCAAGGCCACCTATCCTACGGAAGGAGGAAGGGTTTTTTATTATTGGTCATTTATAGTTATAAAGACTTCATATATAAAAAAGGGGAGATTTGGTTATGCTAAGGCTAATAATGATATTATTTGACTCTTTTGGTGTAGGGAACATATTAGCCCCATAATGATTTTGTAATTGGGGACTTGCAATTCCATATGGGTGTTCCCTATTGCGACTTTACACAAAATTCTTACTTAACAGTGCATGCATTAAACTTGGGATTAACATTATGTTATTTTACCAAGTATGGTGATAAAGTGGGAATTAGGATGTCTATCCTTGTATGCAGATCTACTAGCTCTGGTGATGATCGGTGCATGGAGTAGTGTTGGAAACATGATTTGCTTATCTTCATGTTGGGGGTGGCTCTACAAGACTTGTTATAGTTTAAGTGGTTGTTGTTGACCCACACATTGGTTCTTGTGTTTTAAAGACCACTATGTAACATTTGGAAAATACCTCTACTTTTGGCGTGGATCTTAGGATTTACCCCATATATTTTTTTTGGGCTTATTATGTGGTTATTATTACAAGTAATTTGTTGAGACTTTAGTATTTTGACCTTGTTTATTCTTAAACCGATTGATAATATTGTTTTAAATATAACTTAGGTGGTCAAAAATGGTAAAGGAAAATTATTTGTTATTCTGATTTTTTTTTTGAACTTTAGGGTTTGGGTATGTGGCGAAAAGATATCGTGAATGTTTTCTTCTAATAATACATCGATGTTAAACTTCTTTGGTTTTGTGGCTTCGGGTATGCCTTGTCGTTAAGTGACTTTAGGATTTGCGCGGTATCAAGTGCTATTGTAAAATAACTGTGATTTGTCCATATATTCTTTGTTTATGAGTTGATTTCGTTGCCATGCTCATTTCTTGTTCGGGTTGTCTTGATGTCGGAGACTTTGTTAATGGTGGCATGGCGGAAGAAAGGAGACTTAAACATGGCTACGAGAGAAGAAGAATTGAGGAAGAGAATGCTAAGGAAACCAAGGCTGCCAAGAAGTTGAAGCCCTTCTCTTTCCATAAAAAGGTTGTAGGCTGCTAAAGCTATTGCAGTTTCTATTGCTTTCGAAATTTGGGTGATGATTCTATAGAAATTGCCGGTGAGAAGTTGGTGCAATGTAGTGATATGGCCGACCTTTGCCCAAAAGAGCTCGTCGATAAGCGATAATGGTGGAATACGGGATATTGGTGATGGATCTAGCAAATTAACTCCCTCGGGCATTAGCATACCGGTGCTTCCCAAGCTATGGGTTATCTGCATCTTCTAACCGAGGTTGGATGAATTATCTAGGTTTTTTTCTATAGATCTTTGTTGTTTCCATATCTCTATTTATTGTAGTAAGTTGCTTGATCAGGTCTTGGCGGTTTCTCTATTATTTAAGTAGACTTCTTCTTGTTTGTAAAATTCATCTTTGAGCCTATACACTTTTAGTATTGCTTCTTGATATATTGTTATGCGCTTTGGCTTTCAACCCATTTTAGGCAGGTTTATGTGGTTATTATTGTATTTCTTGCTCGGTTATTGGGCCGAGGATATATTATGTCTCTGAATTATATCTATGATTAGTCTATTTGCATATCGATTATTGTTTTCAGCTATTATGGCTCTAGCTTCTACTAACCTATAGTATGTTGCCAAATAATAATGTAGTTCTTTGTTACGCTTTAAACTCTCCAAAAGCTTATTGGTCCTTTGGTGTTTATTCTCTTTTGAGTTCATCTCTATGTTGATAGTCTTTCTATGGACTTTTGTAGATTCGGGGCCTAGGTTTATTTCTTGGGCTGGCTAGCTCTATAACCGTATTTTATTCCTTATAGGTATATGGCTATTTTGTAGTATAGCATCATTTTAATTGCGTGTTATTGTTCTTGGCTGGTTTTCTATGGTATTTACCCTTACTCCGGTGGTACTTTCTTTATTTTCCTCCTTTAGATCTTACGTATTCTTTGCTATTTGTTCTAAAATTATTATCTTTGGATGCTTTGCTATAGAAAATATACATAGTCCCATGATGTTTCATGATTAGATTCTAGCTGCTATTTGTATTCTCTTAGGTATATCGATCACGAAGTTCTCTCTACTTTAGTTAACAGTCATGTATGTTCCTGTTACTATTCTCACTTTATGTTCTCATAAGCTTGACTTTATGATTATTACTTGAAACGGCTATAAACCTTTGATCTTGGGTATTTCTCTATGCTTAGTAAGTGCTTTCGTAAGTGTTACTTGTGTAAAGTAATGAGCAGATCACCTTTTGGGTTTATTTGTTTACATGTTTGGTATAAATGGAACTTGCTAACATATTACCCGGATCGGGTTGGCCTTAACCTCCTCTTATTACCTCTAAAACTCCGTCTATGCTATAGCATGATTGTTAGCCATATGAGTTATAGGTTTAATTTGGAAAGTTTCCTCAGTTTTTACACCTTCTAGTTTGTTTATTAAGACATACATGGTGAAGGGCGATGAGCCCAAGAAATCTAAGCTTACCTGCTAGCGCTTAGGTCTTTACCACGACCTAAGGCTAATGTTCCTATGGTTTCTTTGCGGGTACTGGGATTTCTTGCTCCCCTGTGTGTTTTCACATTATTCATAATCTTTGGCAAGACTCTTTTTATCAAGGATTTTTTTCAAGAATTATCTATGTAATGTTATTTTTTTGTCTTGCATATGATATATTTGTGTATTATACAAGGTCGATTACCTTCTTTCTACTCTTTTATCACGGATGTTTTTCTTTGGTTAAAGCAATGATTATTCTGAGTTTTGTTGTATCTCTAGATTTCTCATGTATATTATGACCTTTTTGGAGTTACAAGTTTTATTCCCCTTTGTAAATTTATTTGCTTTAAACAGTTTGTTGATGTATTTTGGATATTCAGTAACCATATTATGGCCTAAGTGGAAATACTGTTTTCATACTTAGGGCTGCCAATTGTACCTTGAAAAAGTCTTTAATAAAAGTCTTTTAAGAGTAGAAAGTCTGTTTGTTCAGGTTGAAGATTTTTTTTTTCTTTTTTTTTTTTTTTTTTGGTAAATAAACATGTAACATGTATCTTGCAACATGTCTTTGGAATAAATTTGTATCGTGAACGATGTTTTATGTCAGGTTTATTGAAAAATCTATTTCTTTTGAAACGTTCTTTCTTTATTTTGCAACGCATTTCAACGTTCACGAATTTTTATTAGTGGATTTTTTTGAAACACGTTATAAATTTGATACACATTTTAAATACTTCAAATTGAAATGCATATCACAATTGTAATATGTTTCAAATTTGAAATGCATTACAATTTTTTAACGTGTTGCCAATTTATAACGCATTTCACTTGACCCATCAATTGTAACGTGATATAACTTTGATTTGAGACGCCACTTTAAAATTATAATATATTATTAATTTAATGTAAAAAACATTTTAAAAAGCGTTACAAAGATAGGGTTTTTGTTCTAGTGATAAGTTAATGGAACAATTAAATTTTCATGTCAATGATTTTGAAATATAAAATTTTTAGTTGGTGTACCCAAGTTGGGGAAGGTAGTTTCTTGAAACAATTCTTAACTCCTTATACTAGCAAAGAGGATCGACATGAAGGCTTAGACATTTTTTTGTGAGATCTTATCTATGAACCTAAATGGGTCTATTAAAAATTTTGACATCCTAAACAAAATGAATAATTACTCCATAATCACACATTGGTTTGGAGCTAGGTTTTTTGACCTAGCGGTTATACGACATGTATTAATAAAAAATTGAGGAAAAATCATATATGCCGCGGTGATCGGTGGAATATTAATCACATTGCAAATTTTATCTACCCCATTAATTTTTTTTTTGAAGAACGTGTTTTACTTCATATTATTCACTCAAAATATTACAAAGTACTTCGAGTAAGAATATCCTGAAGCATCAATCACTTTTAGATGATCACTCCATATTGGAATTTTAATACTATCGGTCAATTGGAATCGAAAGCAATTATACAACTTCTTATGAATTTCTTGAAGCACAACTTTGAGAAGAAATATGCTTATCATAAAAAGACCTTTCTTAGCCGCCGGCTTCCATACACTCCATATTAGCCAAGACTTTGCCATGTGAAATGCAATCCTTTTAGAAAGCGATCCAGCGATTTGGATAAATACCAAAAGAAAGTGCTGACTATCCAAAGATACTCCAAAAAGAGAATGTAGCCAGGACCTAAGACTACTCACTCTGCACACAAATATAGCAGTGCTCTAATGTTTCAATGCACCGCTCACACATTGGGCAAAGTGGGCTTACTCCCGGCTTAAAGCGATGAACCATCTTATTAACTCTCAAAGAGCGATGAATCACCTGCCAAAGTAGAACATTTACCTTTGGAAGGATTATATTTAGACCAAACAAGGTTCCATATGGATTGTCATTGAGAAGGCAAAGTCTGTAAGTGCCATTTTCGAGAAGGTGATAAAGTACTTGAGGAGGTAAGCAATCTGTAGCATGAACTTACTAGCTTCTTGCCTTCTTTAATACCTTGAACAAAGTTCCAACATCTCTTATTACCCACCTTCTTAATTAGAGGAAGAGCACTTGCTACATAAGCCCATATATTGATATCTTTATTCAACAACCCATATGTCTCTGCATTTATACTTGTATTTGACTCTTTGATTGAATAAAGTCTGACGTCCTTCAACAAAAAAAAAAAAAAAAAAAAACAACCCATATGTCTCCTGAAACCATTGCCAAGGAGCAATGTCAATACCAAAATACCACTGTTCAATATCTACACATATGTTCTTATGTTTGTCCTCCTGAATCCGGCCGTTGATCCGAGATCCTATGGCTTACGTGGCTTTGGGACGTATCGTGCGGCCCGGATGGCTTGGGAGTTTGTATATAGACTATATGTAAGCGATCCTACGGTCCAGGTTGATTTGATCCTGATCGTCGGTCCGAGATCCTACGGCTCACGTTGCTTTGGGACACATCCTACGGTGCACATGGCTTTGGGAATTATATGTAATCGATCCTACGGTCGAGGGTTCTTCTTGATCACGATGCGTCGATCCGAGATCTTACGGCTCGACGTGGCTTGGCACATATCCTCACGGTGCACATGACTTTGGGAATTATAGCGTAATAGATCCTATGGCTCATGTTGCTTTAATTATTGTCGCGTGGTGAGATCTCGACCCTTGATCGAGTCAAGATCCTCGACCCAAGTTGAATGCTCATCCCTTAGGAAAAGGCTTTTAAAATTTTTATGTTTGTGGGGGATTGAACTCCAACCATTGACCCCTGACCCCCATTAGACCACTAAACCAAGCATTAATTCCATGAATAATTTATTTTTCAAATTGTACTTAAGGGTAATGTCCCCATTAAGATAAAATAGACTATAACATTCTAGCTAGTTCAAGAAAGTTCTAGAATGTTGCGGAAAACTCTAGAAAGTTCTAGAATCTTCTAGAAAGTTTTAGAACATAAGAGAATCTAGAGGGGATCTAAAAAAATTCTTCCAGAAAGTTCCAAATTGTTCCAATAAGTTTTAGAATGTTCTAGAATGTAGGGGAATCTAGGGAAATACTTCCAGAAAGTTCTAGAATATATTGAAAGTCTTAGAATGTTCCAGAAAGTCTTAGAATGTTCTAAAAAGTTCTAGAATGTAAAGGAATCCAGAAGAATCTAATAGAATCTAAGAAAATCTTATAAAATGTAAGAGAATCTAGGAAAATATTGACAAGCCTAAGGGAATCTTTTAAAATCAGCTAGAAAGGAATCTTCATAAAATCTAAGGGAATCTAAGAAAATGTTGATGAAATCTTAGAGTATCTAAGGGAATCTTTATAGAATCTCTTTGAATTTCATGTAATGTAAGGGAACCTAGGGCAATCTTGGAGAATCTAGGGAAATCTAATGGAATCTAGAGGGAACCTTATAAAATTTAGAGAAATGCTCACGAAATCTCTAAGAGAACGTTGGTAGAATCTTAGAGAATCTATAAATTTAGAGTGTTCTCAAGAGATTCTTTTAGAATGTAGGGCATGACAAGACCTTGCACGTAGGAACATGCTAAAACTCAAACATGCACCGTAGGACGCATTAAATTTCTTGTATAATTATGTTTACGAAGATTCGATTCTTATGTGCTCTTACATCTTATTGACACGTTGCAAACTTTTTCCTGGGTACAAAATACCGGCCAGATATTTGAGTTGAGTTTTTGAGTTTTTAGGAGAACCACGGGCTGGCATAAGCATGTGCCCCCATGATCGTATTTCAATGCACGGGGAATTAGGTGAAATTTTTGACATATTTTGGGTATGAACGGATAGTAGCGGCGATTTGATCGCAAAAGGATCGAGGCATCAATTGGAATGAGGCAAATCAATCACTTGTGTAATCTACAGCTGCAGAATCTGATGGAATTGCTCAGATTCAAGAATCTGCCTCGGCTTTTCCACAAATATGTAGAGGCGCCTGAAGAACCCGCAGCCGTATGTTATTCAAATCCGGCATCTGAAGGATAAAGGCAGAAGAGTATAAATAGAAAAGTTTGAGACAAGGGATTAGAATGAAGGAAGCCCTATTGCCGATTCCCAAGAAATAGAGTTTCCGGTTCAGATCATGATTTTGCATATGCTCAACAAATCATTTCCCTGATTGCGAGCTGGAAAGGGGACTGTTCAAGGATTGCAACATGTGTGCAATGTTCCGAGGAAGAAAAAACAGCCCTGTCGAGCTTATACTAAGGCCAAGGCCAATACTATCACTAGCAAAGCTCAAAGTACTTCCAGCCCGTCAGAAAAGGGCGAAAAGGGCTGCGCAACCACCCACAGAGCAATGAATCAAGCTCTTCCTTTCTGGCGACGCAAATCAGGGATCGAATGAAAGGAGAAGGGCGATTGTCGAGGCAGAAAAAAATTGGAAAATGCTTCAATTGTGGGTTCGATTCCATAGCCAAAACCGAGGTAAGATTGCCGTTAGTGCCGAGATTTCATAGCAAATCTGTCTGGCCACTGAAGGGCGTATTCTTTCATGTAGAGCCAGCTGCCAGGGATCGAAAGGGTCCCCTTTAGCTCTGTTTCTCCTGCCTAAATCGAAGCTCTGGCTATGGAGAACATGGTGCCGCCCGTGCCGTTGGCGTTGGGTCGGTGTCGACAGGCTTGGGCCGGTGAACTGACTGGGTGGGTCTGATAACTGGGAGGTATTTTAGTTTAGGTTGGGCTATGGGGCCCAAATGCCATAACGGCCCAAGTAAAATGGCCACCCCATGGAAGGGGGTGATGCATTAAGGCTTTACCGTGGACGTCCTGGTGTATGAACTTGCAGCAGTAGGCCTGCTATACAAGAATCGATACTCATGGAAGCCGACCATGTACAGCGGCAACCACAGGACTATTCGAACCCTTATAATATTTATTTGTTTTTGGATGGTCTCAGGTCTCAAAATTTATTTTTACATCCACTTTTGAGTCATATAACCATATTATTGTGCTTGAAAAATCCTTATAGGCATCGATCATTTATATAATAGCACTGTATTACTAGATGGGTGCTGCTAGGTCATTTAGAAGCAGTTTAAGACAACAGATAATAGCACGGTTTGGGCCTTACAATTTAGGCATCCCAATTTTTACACAGGCCATATTCACAGATTTGCATGACCATTTAATCAAAACGTTAAAATTTGTATCAGCGCCATGCCGTTTTCGAATCATGACAAGGTCGTTCACAGTATAAGCGGCATATGCATATAGTATATTTTTGAAGAAATCTGAATATAGATAGTCGAATTCTGGTCAGAGCTCAAACCATAGAAGAAAACCTAAGTTTTTTGGTTAAGTATTCCAAAGACCATGATTTCATGGTTCATCATGATACCCAGCCAAAGATATAAACCATCAGATAGTCTGACAGCCATTTGAGCATGATGCAGTATCATGGACAACATTTTTATGCTCAACATTATTACGCTCTCACAAACGTTTTGCCATAGATACAATCATGTTGCTTTTCATGTTGGTAATTAGTTGCTAGGAAACCACCAAAATATGATTGAAGGATAAATAAACAAATGTATGAATCTCATGTTCTTTACATTCCTTTTATAAATACTAAGATTTTCTTACATATTTACAAGAGTTGACCCCTTGTGGCCATATGACCCCTTATTTTTGCTTGATCCATATGCATACTCTTAGGTTGGATACCCCATAATCTACTCTTGCAATGCTAGCACACATCACTAGGACCTCATATTATAGAAACATCAAGTCTCACATTTTAAGGACATCTTTTGCACTACCCAAAGTTACACAAATCTCCCCTGCATGAGTGAGTTGACAAAGAGAAATGTTCGCGGCGGCCAAGGCCGCCGCGATAAATTTCTTGTAGAAATAATACCTGCCCTCCTCCACCTCGCTTGGGAATGCACATGCATAAATTCTACAACTGGGTGTAGTTGTCCATGAGTATACAAAGGCAACCACAGAAAGGGGGAAGATGCCTGGAGACAAGCTTCCCAATCAAATGTAATCATCTGCTGGACTACCTTCCAGGCCCGAAGCAAGCCTTTCAGTACTGGAGAGGCATGTGAATAAGCTTTCAATGGATATAACAATGCCCAAGGGAGTTCAATTCTCACACCCCGCTTATGAAAAACCATACACTTCTTTACTGATTGTTTAAGTAACTTCATACCTGGTGATGCACAATCATCTTTCAACAAACTGAACAATAGCTTAGAAGCTAAGACCTTACCCTGTAAAGAAAGATCCAACATACCAAGTCCTCCTTGTTGTTTAAACAACATACATTTCTTCCACGCCACCTTCACAGTGCCTCCTTGATCGATAATCTCTTACAATCTTTTTTATCTTTGCAAACTTAGAAGCTGGAGCCAATAGAACCGAAACCAAATAAATATGCGTATTGTTCAGTACTAACTTAGCTACTTGAATTCTACCTGCCAAGGATAACTTTGAGCCTCTCCACCAAATCAGTTGCCTTTGTAAATGGGTAGAAGCATGAAAGGGTGGGCAAAAAAAGTGCCCGTATTTTACATTTACAAATTCAAAATGTAAGGAAATCCCTCCCCCCCAGAAATTATTATTCTTGGAATGAATCATTAATAGGGCAAATAATTTTGAACTCTCCTCCCGCGCTCTGTTCAACCTTCCTCCCGCTCGAACCTCCATGGAACCTCCATATTCGAACCTCCAGCTTGACATCCATATTCGAACCTCCATGGTAGAAAGCTTGACATCCATATTCGAACCTCCATAGCCAGCTTGACATCCATATTCGAACCGCCATAGCCAAGATCGGGACCTCCATAGCCAAAAAGCTTGCATTTTTGAGAACTGAAGCACCAGGGGAAGAGATCATGTGAAGCAGCTTGGAACAAAGACATCTCAAGGAAATCTCCCTCATAACAAACACTGTAAAGCCCATGCCAAGGTCTCCCACTAGAGCTGCCGCGAAAACTTAAGAGTGGGTCTTCTTGGATCGGGAGGTCTTGCCAGCCGAGTTTGACAAGGTAAGCATCGAGGCGACTTAGAACAACAATTTTGATAGCATGTTTCAGGGCTAGTGCAAATAGTGCGAGGATGTTTGGGGTTGAAGCCCCTGCTTTGTTAGGGGTTATCAAAAGTCTGGGGATTAAGCCTGGTTGGATGGCGAGATTTTTTTTTTTTACTGTGTATGAGCACGTTTTTGTAGGAGGGACATTGCAAATCATCACATTCCATTGTATTTTGCAGAGAGCATATGCACTTCATTACAAAGGAGTAAGCATTGATTGGGATGAGGTGAAAGCAAGTGCAAGTCTTCATTCAAAAGGCTCTCAAAAAAGAATCGGCTGACCAATTGCTTCTGATAAAGTCTTCCAATGTTAAAGCTATTAAATGTATGCCTCGGGTAGAATTGGGGCAGCGGTTGGAAATGATGAAAAGGTGGAGGGAAACAAGAGCATTAGATTACGCCTCCATGCTTGATGATATCTGAGACTTTAAAAGAGAAAAGGAAAACAATGGAAATTGAACTGTTGAAGCATGAGAGTGATAAGAGCTTCTTGACAAGACTTGTGCAGGAGTAAAGATGCAAAAATATGTGGCAGTTCAAAGCATTATGGCAGGTTTAAAAAGCAAGTGGGAAGCCAACTGATGTGCAAATGGCTTTGGCATCCCATTTAGAGGAGGAGAAATCAAGTTATATTGCTGACTTAGATGCTCTAATGATTCCCATTGATTGTTTAAAGGCTGATTTGCAAGAATTAGAAAGCTGCCATTGAAAAAATCAACAAGGATTTGGAAGTTAATTCCAAGCTGTGAGAATAGAATAAAGGAGATGACTAAGCATTTGGAAAGATCAGACCGATAGGCTGCAGCCCAGCTCCCATACTCATGACAAGGCGGGCGCTTCATTCTCACATATAAGCAATACTTGCGGATTTGCAATGATTGCCTTGACTTCGACCATGGTAATATCTCAATTTGTGGTCATACATATTGTCTATTTTGTCTTGTATTCGAGGGGTTTCAGCGGACGAATACATGTGTACCGCGATTGTTCATGGTCAGGGGACTGCGACCTTTGCTTTAGGAATCCCTTCGAAGGTACATCTATTTCTATTTTGATTACATAATTAGTTTGAGTGTACTTAGATGTAGTTAGTTTCCATCATGTACATAAGCGTATTAACTTTTGATTTGGCGTGGTTTTTGTCTTTCTTGTAAAGAGGAAATGTATTTATACGTACTTTACATTTACATGTGCCATGAAGTGCTTTTGCGGAATTCCTTTGGGGTATATTAATAGGGTGTATTGCATTGGATTGTACTTTGCATTTACATGTGATCGAGAAATGCATATGAATTTGGTATTTGACTTTCCTTTACATTCAATCTTTGAATGATGTATTTGATAGGGTGTATTGATAAAATATTTTTGTTTGAAATGCATTTGAATTTAGTATTTGGTTTTCCTTTACATTGTGATAGCTATGTACACTAATGTACTTCTATTTTGTCGTTACATTATCGTGAAAGTTTGCTTGTAGTAAAACCTACTTGCATGTAATTAACATTTGTTACGTTTTGATTTGCATCGATTGTTTTTTTTCTTGATTTTGCTTCTATCTACTCTACATCTCCCTTGATTACGAATCAAGTGTTTACATTTCTTATTGACACTAATTAATTGTCAAAATGGGACATGGGTAGTATCAAGAAAGGAAGAAGTAAAGCTGCCGGTAAACTAAACAATTCATGTTTAGTGCACTATGCTTAAGATTGAATATAGCAAAATTTCATGTTGTAGGTGAAAAAGAAGAATGTTATTGGGAAGGGGTTGCATTTACCATTCTCGGACATCCCAATTCTTTGAACACGGCACAAAAGATTTTTCTGCTATCGATGTTGGAAGTCCATCCACATCTACATCACCTTTGAGAATTGCAACAACTCATAAGCAATCGGTCGAGGATTTGGAGGCAGGAGGGTATGTGGAAGGTAGGGTGATTACATTCTGATTACATTAAGATTGCATCTGTTGTAGTTAGAGTTCACTAATGTTCAATATTTTGCAGCGGAGGTTGTTTTCAAAAAGATCCCACTGTTGAAGCCGCTGCTATTATTGGAGCAACTAGGTTGAAAGCCAGGAAAGTAATTCTCTCTCCTTTTTGGGGTTTCTATTTTTTTTTTTGTATTTTGAAACTTACGTTGGCGTGTTTGGATAAAATTGCGAAGATGTTGGTGGCGACATTGAAAAGCGATCTGAAAACTCTTTGTTGAAGTTCAAGTTGAGGAAAAGGCTTGTTCTTTGGCCAGATGCGTGTTTCTTTTTGTCTTGCTTTCAAAACATTAGAATGAAGCACTTTCTTGTCTTGAGACTTGCGGCGATTCAAAGGAGCTAGATGATGTTGAGGAAGCCTTGGAATTTGCGGCCAAGGCAGCGACTAAATTTATGGTCAAAGCGATAAAAAAAGCAATTTTGGAAAAAAGAAAGTGCAAACCCGGGCGGGGACATCCGTTGCCAAAGCGGTAATTGCTAGCTTACATTGACTTATACTTGATGGCTTATTATATTTTACTCGTTTTGCGGGGTCTAAACCACTTTGGAAGCGAGAGATTGGAAGGTATCAATTTATGCTTTATTGTCATGGATCAATTGTTAATATGACACTAATCTTGGATCGACAACAGAAATGATGACAAGGATAAACTTATGGAATTCGCCATTCCGCCATTCAAGAACTGTCCGCCGGCTGAAATGAAAGTGGTTGCATCGACATAGCAATTTTATGTGCAACTAACTCTAAAATGAGTGGCAGCTTAGTGGATCTTTATGGCGGTAATAACTTTGGTTGTGTAATTTGTATTTGTTGCTATTCCTTGTCTCTAATGTTAATCTTAATCTAATCCGGTGCTTGTATGAGACATTGCCTTTCGGTGGAAGAGCAAAATCTTTTTTATCATGCCTTACAACTATATAAGGTTTAGAAGCTACCGGCCCGGCAAAGAAAAAGGGTGAATCGGTGAAGGATCTTTGAATGTCATTGAAATAGTGAAATCGAGGGGATGAAGGGATTGTGGTAGCTAAATGCCATCATATCCTTGCACCTATCCTTGAGAATGACCATTTTGTCTTTTATTTGTTTTCGCTTTCGCACCATCGATTCAAGATCCTACACGCACCAAGAATTGCGTCTTGAATCCTCTTACGAGGTTATGCGATGAGCGAGAAAGCAATCAAAGGGTATGTAATACTTTAAGTTGTTGCTTTGCTTTTCTTCGCTAATTGATCTGCTAAATTTCGTGATATGTAGGCTGCACACACAAATGTTAACCACATCGATCGGTCAAGTATCTAGGCGTCGATTTCATGAAGAAATAATGTTAATCGGATTGGCAAGTAGAGGTACCCACGGCGGCAGATTTAACATCATGTGGGTTGTATGTGATGGGATTTATGCACAAATATGTTGAAGCTCTTGTCTACGGTAGAGATATGAAGTAAGTTGTATGCCTTCCTTGTATGCTTTGCATCTCATGTTCCTTTAAATATTTCTAACCTTATTTATGGATGTCACAGATTACATCTAAATGGTTCTATCATGAAATCGCCATGTCCACGGCGACAATTTCTAATAGATGCTTTGGTCATGCATTGTGATGCCAATCCAAGAAAGAAGCATTATCGACCCAATGATCCTCGATTTACGGTGATCATGAGTCTGATATCGATTTTGCAAGATGAACTATGTAACGAGGCTTTATATATATCTTTTGTTCACACTTGTTCACATTTCCTATCATAAAGGAATGTGTAAATGACACTATCTTTGAATAGTATACTCTGCGATAGTATACTTTATGACTATGTAAGTTTTTTTTTTTTTGAAAAAAAAGATTTACGATTTAAAGAAGCCTTGTACCCTTTTGGTCAATCAAAAGCGATTTACTTGATTGTTTCGGTGATATATTTTGTGACCTTGTACCCACCACCCCACAACACCACACCACCACACCCCACCGGGGATAGGTTCAATACGGTATGCGTTTTTATCACGGAATCGTATGAATTGTATGATCGGCACAAATTCTTGGTAAAAGCATAAAAAATACCAAACAACCGGAAGATTTTCGGCGTCTGTGAAAACAACTATATCGGCGTCTGCGAAAAACCAAAACCCCAGCGTCTGCGAAACCAAAATTTTACCCGGCGTCTGGCTCGCCTCCACGTCTGTAGGACTTTTTGGCGTCGCAGCGATTTAGTTGTTTTTGGCGTCTGTGGCATCCACCCCAGGTACCATTTTTTTTTTTTCAGTTTCTGTCTTCACCATGAAAATGGATTTTGGATAAGCGTCTGCAGCTATCCACCACTTTCAGCGTCTGTGAATCGGTGTATGCGATTCTTTCTATTTGTGGTGAAATTTAGCGTCTTGGCTTTCCGAAGGTTTAAACGTCTGTGGATTTTTCGACCCGTGAGGGTGTTATCACGTTAAATGGTATTTTATTAAAAATCGTGTTATTTTTAACTTTTATCGTCGGAAATTTTAATTTTGTGCGTATAGAACCTATCCACGCACCCACCACACTCCACCCACCACATCCATACCACCACCGGACCACTACACACACCACCACCACCACCCCACCACCACCCCACCCCACCACACACACCCACACCACCACCCCCACCCACCACGCTCCACCACCGCTCTCCACCATTTGGTGTATGGTGTATGGTGTGTGGTGAATGGTGTGGTGTGTGGTGTGTGTGGTGAATGGTGTGGTGTGGTGGGATAATGCTGGATTACAGTGAATATGATGGTTGGTGTATGGTCTATGGTGTGTGGTGTGGGTGTGGTGGGTGTGTGGTGAATGGTGTGGTGTGTGGTGGGATGTGCCGTTAGGTGAATATATGATGGTTGGTGTATGGTCTATGGTGTATGGTGTGTGGTGAATGGTGTGGTGTGTGGTGGGGTGTGTGGTGAATGGTGTGGTGTGTGGTGGGATGTGCTGGATTAAAGTGAATATGATAGTGTGGGGCATGGTATGGTGCATGGTTTGGTGTGGTATACACACCCTAACGATTTAGTGTAGATGGTATTGTTCAAGGGTTTTACGGACCAACATCGAGAAATTTTTGGCGGTCTTCCGGATGCTTCAAGATGCATTTAAAGAAAATACTACGAACATATTTTTCCTATTAGGCTGGCTGGTTACCATAAATCTGGTTTTCTAGTGTGCGAGAAATTTGGCTTTAATGTTTGTTTTGGTATACTATTTGATAATTGTACTTTGCATTTTATAATTAATGACAAAAGCATCATTAACTTGAGTTACACCAAAAACTTGAGTTGCAAACTAAGTACCAAACATGTTTCTTATATCTATCTGAGAAAAGGATAGAAATAGTTGATTAACTAAAAAGCGATTGGAAACTTCGAGAGAAACGGTTAAAGCAAAAAATAGTCCTCATTTGTAAGAAGAGGAGTTACGTCATTAATGAAAAAGCTTTACAAAAATGGAGTCCACAAGGACTATTGCAAAACAAGTTACGCATTTAATTAAAAGCTTTACAAAAAGAATAGTCACAACAAGGACTATTACCAAAAAAAATTGAAACAGGGATTACAAAAAACAAGGCTTGATCTTGAGGCCATCTTGACTCTATATGAAGGTCGTCCTCCATGGCATATATCTTCATTTTGGAGGCGGCTCCTCGTCGAGGTAAGCCTCATGCACCCACTCGATCACCCATAGCGAAGCGGCTTGACTGATGATCCATGATGAGCTTCTCCACCTCGGTGTGGGTGAACCATGGCTATGTAACCCGGGTGGCCTCGGGGAGAACCAGTTCTCAGGAGGAAGAGGAGGACCCGTCTTTGCGGGGGAGGAGCAGGCACAATGGCGGGATGGTGTTCTGCGGAGTGTGGTCTTGAACTTGGCCATGGCGGAAGTGAAGGAGATGGCGGAATAGGCGATGGGGGCGGAATGGGCCGGAATGAAGGCTGCGAAGGCGGGAATTTTGGGAATAAAAGGGATGTTTGCATGCATCACGATTTTGTTTTGGGAATTAGGCCGAGGAAGAAAGGGATGTATCCATGCATCACGATTTCACACCTCGGGGAGCGATCCACCCACCTCAATATTTTTGCAAATGTAAAATGTATAGGTTGAACCATATTATGAGACCAATTGCTTGGTATGCGATTAGCACAACCCTAACACAAAGTTAGCAATATCCCACATGCATATATCACAAAAATGTGCATATATAAATAGGGTTTCTTTGCTTCATTGATAAGTGTGGATAGAGATTAGATGTTGAAAAGTTATGGCTATTTGGCTTGTAATCTTGATTCTGAGGCAGTGTCCTCTTGTCAAATGTAATCTAGTCCACCCTATTTTTAATAATGGGCTCAAATATCCCACATGCATTCAATGTTCCGTATGTTACCAAATCAACAATTGCCAAATCAACAAATGCCAAATGAATGGATAATGTTAAGGCATATTGTGTACCTATGCATATTGTGTTTGGTAAAAGCGTGAGTCAACAATATAGAGATAACAAGGAATATTCCTTATTACTTGAAAGGAATATTCCTTATTGCATTGAAAGGAATATTCCTTAAGCCTAGTTATCGGGAATATTCCTTATTACCTCAAAGGAATATTCTTTTAGTTTGTTTTGCACCCCATAGTTACAAGGTATTCCTATTACCTTGAAAGGAATATTCCTTTTGCATTGAAAGGAATATTCCTTAGTGCCTAGTTATCAAGAATATTCCTTATTACCTTCAAAGGAATATTGTTTAGTTTGTTTAGCGCACCCATAGTTACAAGGAATATTCCTTATTACATTGAAAGGAATATTCCTTTTTGCATTGAAAGGAATATTCCTTAATTACTAGTTATCAAGAATATTCCTTATTACCTTCAAAGGAATATTCTTTAGTTTTGTTAAGTGCACCATACTTACAAGAAATATTCCTTATTACATTGAAAGGAATATTCCTCATTAGTATAGCCCTTTCATTTGAGCTAGGCTTGTGGGATATATGCCGGCATCAACCATTGGCCAGTGGGTCGGAAAAAAGGGCGGTGGGAAGATGTTGAACAAATCATTGGCACAAATCATTGGTTAAGGAACAAATCATTGGCATGAGTGCGAGCCATATCGAAGCTTGAGGGAGAAGGGAATAGGCGGGGATAAAAATTCCTTTTTGGTGGTGGCTGGATTGATTCGAGATGGCGGGGAGGAGATCCGAATGACTAGATCACAATCCATATCCCCAATTCAAATGCAAACTCACTGGCGCGCGATTCTTGGGGAGATCAAATGCAGGGAAACCAATTGAACAAAATCAAAGCGGGCCCGGTCCGCGAGTTGAGAGGGTACTCCTATTCTTAAACATGCTTTTGTTCCTAATCTAACAATTGCTTATGATGTTCTACAGGATGCTGAGGAGGAGACTTAACAATGTTGGAAAAGCATGGATCGAGCTATGGGATTACTTGTGGCGAACAAGGGGATAGGAATCCCAATTATCTAAAGCGAGAACTAAGTATTCTCATTCAACTTAAGCAGGGAAGTTGTGCATGCAAAAGCAATCAACAAAGTCTGAAAAAAAATTTGAGGTTTGGAGATTCAATAGCCTCAAACCATGCTTTACCAATCTCTATCATAAATGGCCTTGAGGCGAGAAGCACATGTCTTGCCACATTTGGAGCTTCCCAACTTCAAGCGGTATCTGGACACTCTTCTCACGCATTTTTGGGAGCGGGACCATTGCTGATCTCCAACTGCGGGACATACGGATGAATCTTGAGTCTTGAATCTTGAATCTTGAGAGACCATACGCTACGGTGTTTTTACAACTTACACTAAGTATACTTGATCTTGGAACTATATAAACAATATATTAATGTTTGTGTTTTAATCTCGGTTCACATTGATTACATTAGGTTGCAAGTCCATGCCTTAGATGCATAGAAAAGTTACTTCAACAACGAGTTAGCATTATTCGGAGATTCTACAATCTCGGCAAATTTCCGACAACATTTCATGCCAATAGTTAGTGAGTTCATATGCATAAGATGTACCTTTAATCTTATGTTTTGGCGGCTCAATGGAAATCTCACCCCAATTCTTTGACTCGGGATGGACAAGAACTTTCTTTCCTTGAATAAGCTGTACTTTTGATGGCGGCAATCAATTCAAAGTAGTTACCACCTATAACTTCATTACCACAATAAAATTCATTTCCATAGTCATCCTTGGTGTCTTCTTGAGGGGCATGTTTCCTTACGTGCCTTTGGATGAGATAATAAAGGGACCCTTTCATAAGTCAGCGGGGATGTGAATGATGCAAAATAATCTCCAACTTGCCTTTGTCTCATCCACATTGTCCCGTCATTTGCCCTGAAGTCCTGCGCCTCGTTGCCCATCTTCTTCAACATTGTCCCTGTTTGTAGGCTCTGGTTTTCTCAACTCCCACCATACAATGATCGGCATTCTCACAAGCGAGGCCAATCAAAATTGATGCATGCCTTACAAAAACATGAAAGAGATCTACACATTAACTTTGTTGGATCATTTGGATCTATGGATGATACGTAATGAAAGATTGCACCCTTTCCTTTGGGCGCATCAAATCTTTGGGGGCGGTCAATGTCGGACACCTTCAAAATACCCTTTCCACATGAGAAATTTTCTCTTCAAGAACCTCACATGCGGTTTACGCATTTTTTTATCACTTTCCCATCCTTTTTCTTTGTTACGCCTCGAGCCATGGTTTGGCTATGGCTCCTTCTAAAATCATGTGTTCCCTTCCCATGTCTGAGCCAAAGAAATTCCGATTGCATTCCCGATCTTATGCTCTTGATGATACCTAATTACATGATAGAAAGCTCTTCTTCGACTTGAATTGGTTCGTTGAGGGTAGAATCAGGAGCCATGTTTGATCGATTGAGAAAGTTCAAGTAATGCGCCAAAGTTTTTTTTTTTTTTTCGCCGGGCAAGATATTTAGATTTTATTGATAGAAGCTAGTTACAAGATTTGGGAGGATTTGGTATAATTATGGAGAATATTGTCGTCAACCACCTTTATTAATGATAGGCAACTCATGTAAAATTCAAAATGTACATTACAAACACTTTAACCCAGTTCAAATTTTTACATCAATATACAAAAAAATTCAATCACCCTTTCATGCTTCTACCCAAATTTAAGATAATTTCATCCCATGCTTCATTCATGTCAATATCTAGACCAAAGGGACTCCTAGACCTTCGGGCATACTCATATAAAAATGCGGAGCTACCCATAAGGCACTACACTTAGCCCAATTAAAGGAGACAACCCGGATGCAATTGAAAATATATCCAAAATCTTTTGATTATGCGCACATTATTCTCTTCACCATCATAGCAAGGCGGTATGCTCGATGCATAGGCGGTTAACAAAACTGTTCACCTTCCACCAATAATAATCCCTTTACCAAACCATCTTTCAGCCTCATGCAATAGTTCGAAGAAAGTCCTTACGCCCACTATAGTAAACAAAAGGGGGGCAACCTTGCCTTATTCCGTTCAATTGGAAAAAGCACCAATGGTTCTCCATGATACAGTACTACCCCATTAATTACAATTTTTTTTTTTTTGAGGTAAGTATGTATATTACATTAATAAGAAGTAAAACAAGCGGATGGACCTTACGTCACGATATCATCCAGAGTGAGCACAAGGGGAACCGCCTAGTCCCAAGGGGAGTTAGGGGGTTAATTGCCAAAGTTTAAGTCGGGCCAATGGCTACCTCCCTCAGGTGCTCCATGAGCAGCGAGGAAAAAAAACATGAAGCCTTGATACTACCAATCTTATCAAGCTCCTTATCATAATTACTACCATATTTCTGTGGTGCCAACCCCATCATTGCAACCTCCATGTTGAAGTATTTGCGTGTCAGTGGTAGAGAGTGCGCTTTCCCAGTGCAACATCACACCGTGTTTCGGACTGCCCATAGAGCAATGTTGATGGCCGAAGCTACGGTTAGGTGATCGGTGAAACCATTAAGATATGTGGCACTTCCACTTTCGTCGGGGGTTAAGTGGGTATGGATGAAGCCCAATGCCAAAAAGTCTCGCCATCCGGACGGAAGAACATGTGCTCTCTTGATTCACATTGCCCACATCAAGTGGGCGGAGATCTGATTCCACTATTTTTTCTTCTCTCGGTAGGGACATGAATGGCGATTGCATCACGGAGAGCTAACCACGGAACATTTGTATCTTCTTGGAGCACCAACATTGCCAAGAACCCACCAAGGTTAGGGAACACCTCATCACGTGACATCGGTGGCAAAAACGCCAGAGGAGAAAGGTTCTTTTTAGCTTTGTAAATCCCTGCACTACTTGAGTATCCATCTTGCCCTTCAATCCCCGGACCTCACCTAGGCCTACAATCTGACCCGGTCATGCACATTAGCCAAAATGCCTCTAAAATATACTCTTGTCCGGCACACTAGCTTGTTTGGCCGGGCTTGGAGTTAGAACCGGGACAACCATTGACCATCCACCACACATCGGCTAAGTGGCGGATCCTTTATCTCCACCTTGAGTATATGGGGGTGGACCGAGCGAGGTGGCAGTGCTTTTCCCTCTTGTTGTGTTCGAGGAAGATGCTAAGGCCCCCCCACTTCCACGGGGGTGGCTTTAGGTGGAAAACCTCTATAACTTCTTGCCATGCGAATAGACCTGTTATAGCAGGGGGATACACCACGTGGCATAGAGAATGAGTAAAGAAGAGTTACCTCCTCCATAGAAACTAATAGTGCATAGGGGTGCGCATTTGCCCTACAGCGAGTCGGACAAAGTGAAGCCGCGGTGATTGCTCCCCATAAGAGATCTCAGTTATTTTTGCTGCCAAGACCTAAGCTTGCAATAATAGGTCACAGCCCAATCCCCATCTCTCCTATCTCTACATACCTCGAGACCATGCAAGTTGGGGAGGGGTCATTCCCATATGAACATCCTGATCATCCTCTGGAGCTTCTTGTAGGCTGTCTTGGGACCCACGAGGGGTGAGAGTAGAGACATGTGAGGATCAAGCACGCGTGGCTCACAGTCACTCCGCTTGCATTTGTAGAGACTTCTTTGTGACCTCAAATTTATTTTCCTCAGAAGCTTCTCTCGGAATGGGGTCCACAACCCGAGTAGAAGGCCTGAAGAGGGAATGCCTAGAAGCTTCATTGTATCTTGTTGTCTTAATACTTGGAGCCCAAGGGGCCAAAAGCGATTGTGATGGACTTGTCCCTCATGCGGC
This sequence comes from Isoetes taiwanensis, assembly GCA_021234155.1. Classification (NCBI taxonomy): domain Eukaryota; kingdom Viridiplantae; phylum Streptophyta; class Lycopodiopsida; order Isoetales; family Isoetaceae; genus Isoetes; species Isoetes taiwanensis. Next base: position 19,680,506 of record JAJEKV010000013.1, read on the forward strand.
CACAAGATAGAACATTTGTTCCTATTGAGCTCAATTCCGGATGCAATGATAAAAGTAGAAAGAACTCCTATAAACTTAGCTAAACTCCGGTCATCATACACGAGGATACTGAAGGTGTCTGCATATTGCATAATAGTGAGCATCTCATCAGCCATGCCTGGAAGCCTCAGTCCCTCGATTCTCTGTAGTTGTACCTCAATTTTGACCAGGCGCGTCAGAACATTAGCTACAATGAGGAATAGATAGGGCGCAAGTGGGCATCCCTGTCTTACTCCCTTCCTTATTTGGAGCAGATCTGTAGGCCTCCCATTGAGGAGCATACTAGCAAGATTGTTAAGGCCATTACCTTCTGACCAAATGGGGATGGAATCCCATTCGATGCATAATTCTCTCTAAGCATTGCCAGCGTAAAGAGTCATATGCTCTCTTGAAGTCCAACTTCAAAAGAACAACCGGTTGACATGATCTTTGACACCAGTGTGCCCCTTTCCTTGCTGCAAGATAATTGTCTAATATGGATCTACACGGTAGGAAGGCTGTTGCTCATATTAATCATGGATGACATAAGTTTCATTAACGGGCCTTAATGATCTTAGCCCAAAATTATATAGGCCAGTGTTAGTGTGAGCAATGGGTCTCCATTCATCTATAGATATGATATGCATCCACTTTGGGAATCAAAGGAAATAAAACTGCAATAAATAGGGTGTGAAGTTCTTTTGAGTGACCATGCCCCTCTAATAGCTTCCACCAAATCCCCTTTAAGTTCGGCGGAATTCCCATAAAACTGGGGAGGAAACCCATGCGGGCCAGGGACTTGCCGTTGACATGGAGCATGGCGTTTTGAAGACTCCTTGCTCTGTGATGTGGCGGCCATGAGTTGTCGGGTGCCGGACAAAGAAGAATGCGATTTGAGTTACCGGAGGCGGGCCTCCATTGCATCATCAAAACCGGTGAGGGGTCCTCAGAAAAAGAGGCGGTATGTCTATTTAAAGAAAGACCCCAATATCTGTTGCTTGTCGATGATCACCCCCTTATCATTCAAGACCCTAAATTCCATTCTCTAGCTTAGCAGCACCCAGCCACCTAAAAAGAGCGGCTTTGAGTTCTCATGGCCCATCTCACGCATACCACCTAGATTTTGACCTTCTGGCCCGAGCTCCCCTTTGCCTCTTCTCTTCAATAGCCTTTGCCTTTCTTTCCATCTCCTCCCTCTATTTTGCTTTGCCAACATTGAGGGGTAGTTCAAATAGATCTTGTCTAATGCTTCTAGGCTCGTTATATAGGTCATTTTCTCCTTTCTCAATATAGCGTGGGTCCTTGCCCCGCGACTTTATCCATTTTTTTCATTTGTACATTGACCATCTTTCATGCTAGGTAAGGGATGTTTTGGGGCAAAAGAGGTAAGAAAGCAGCTTGAATGCATTCAAAAAGCTGTTTGCTAGAGGAAACATCCTTTCTCGCATTACCTCGGTAGGGATTCAAATGTTAGTACTTGAGGGATATGGGCGAATGGGAGAAGCACATCCCGGCCTGTGCAAAGCTTGATCCATAAAGCTAGCTGTTCTATTAGCAACATAAAATGGTCAAGGAGGCAGATTTTGCTTCGATTCGACCTGTCATTGCTGGACCAGGAGTAAGAGCATTAGGAGCATAGAGTAAGTAGTAGTCCACACACATCCGTGAGGGAAGTTCCTGCCGCTTTTCCTGGAAGGTTGGAGGTTACGCTTGACCCCACCCCTGGTCCTGGGTGACCGGCTTATGTTAAACTTCAACACCCAAGACCTCATTGGGGAGCAACCATCAATTTCTTCACCCCCATAACAAGTGCTCTTTCAAGAAGGTTGAGGCATGGGGACATTTTGTCACTTCCCAGACACCCCCTTTAAGTGTCAATAGCCTTATTAGAGCTCCTGCCGCCATCCGCCTGGTGTCAGTAGCAACACCAGCATGACCCTTCCTAAGCAATCCCGTCCCCAACCATCCGCTTGAGATGGTTGCACCCACAAAACGTCCATCCTCCTGAACATGTCGTAAAAACCAATCAACCTAGAGCCTGACAGCCAAACAATGCCTTCAAATGTTCCCGCCCTTCGAGAACACCCTTGATTCTCTGAGATTCCACGACACAATCCTCATATCAAATGCCACCACCTATCAACGACTTGCTTGCTGAAATGGAACCATATGTTCTTGGAACCATATGTGGTAAAGTGACCTCGACCAATGGGCAATGTCCCATCTGCCTCCAGCTCAACATTCGCCAATACTAATGAGAGTACATATGGGTGGTAAAAGATTCACACCCTGACTAAATATCTACCCGATGGTGGTACCACCTTGGCCCAGGTGTAGACCATGGTTTTGCCCAAAACACATGCTTGCAGGAGTACAAGCCACCTCTTTTTTTTCGGGAGAGGGACTCCGAGGTCGTCGTGAAGACATCCGCCACGCTGCTTCCCATTTTATTGGTGGTGTACTTTCCTCAGGAATAAGGTCACCCCACCATCATGTCTTTGCATCTTGACTCCCCCCTCCCCGGCTATACATCCATGCCTCCATATGCTTCCCATTTATTGGTGGTGTACTTTCCCCCGAATAAGGTCACCCCCACCATCATGTCTTGCATCTTGACTTCCCTCCCCTCCCCACGGCTATACATCCTCGCCTCCATATGGGTCGTTATGCTTTTTTTCCATCACCCCATGTAACTCATCATTCAAGCTAGTAATACCATTTTTTTATGTTGCGATATGCTCAACCATATCTTGGGGTTCATCACATGACTCATCATTATCCCTGCAGGATTACCATCTCATCATGGAGCACTATATGCCCAACCATACCATCGAGGTTCCATAATTCCAGTCCACGGGGTGCTTCCTCCCTTTTCGATTTCCTGTGGGCCATCTTCAACGCTTTGTGCAATATAACAGGGCCCTAGCCTCCATTTCTCCACATAATGCTTGTCGACCCATCCCCCTTCTCCATATAGTTGTCCCCTTCAAAGTTAATGCCTCGCATGCCTTTCCCCTATTATTTTTAGTGTAGGGCCTAGCCTCCAAGCTCCATCAGATATCCTATCCCCATTATTTTCTAACCTATCGCCCGCCCTCGATTTCCATGTTATCCAAACCACTTTCTGGGCCTCCCCTCAGTAAAAGTAGCCATCATTGTCCACCCGCTTTTCGGGCCGCCAATGTCCATCTGCACCGTTATTACTGTCACCTCCATCCATTTGCGTGTCACCGTTCTCCACCTCGTGCTTCACCGAAGCCATCCCGGCCCCCATATATTTTCCGCGTAACTATTCCTATCGCCCATTTCCGCTGTAATCCCAACCATTTCTAATTTCCCTTTCTCATGAGAAAGCTGCCATCATATCCACCTTTCTTTTCAGCCAATGTCTCACCGCACGGCTATTACCTTCACGCTGGAAGTGGACACTTGCTCCCTCCACCTAACTGGGTGGCCCTCCTTGGAACTATGGGCACCACACCATCCCTCGAGGGAGTCAAGAAGGGGCTCACTCCGAGTGCCAATCTTAATTCCTTTTTCTTTTATGTCATCCTGGTTAGCAATTTCTCAAGGTTGGGCTCTCTGGCGATGACATTAATGTTGTTAGGAGTGCCTTACTCAGCACCCTCACCCTATCTCCCTATTTTTGCAGCACAGGAACACTCTCCCTTTGTAGACACACAACCTGTTAATGTAGGGCGCATATGCTATCCCATATGCAATCATTTCCCAAAGGCTGCCATCCCCTCATGTCTCCCTTATTCTTTATGTGGGCTTGCAGGAACACTCCCTCTTATGCGGGACAATCTTGCTTAATGTGAAGTGAGTATCCTCATGTGCACCACCCCCGTCACCTGAGGAGGTCACGCCTCCTGTACCTGCTCCACCCTTCCTGACCAACTCCGCCAGTGGTATGGCTGCCAGCCATCAACGACTGTGCCTACCACCACAAATGGCATCCTTGGATCTGGCTTCTCCTGTGGGGATGTCTCAGATGAAACCCTCCGACCACATGGCTTACACTCCATGCTGATGGCCTCTTCAAGTCTCACCAACCATCCTCCTTCTGGCCCCATCCCAAATGCCACCCCCGAGTATTGGTCGAGGAGATCTATTCATGAGACACCCTCCTAGTGAGTCCCGGCTCTTTGTCACAAATCTTCAACAAACTCTCTCACTCAGAGGAGCAAATGCCTGTGCTGCAAGACTCCAATATTCCCGCACTAAGGCCTGGCTAAGGGAGGTCCACACGGGGAAACCCAGGATTGGGGCAGTGATCTCGACACCTACCCTAAAGCCCCACCTCCACTGCAAGACAAAGAATTTGCTTTTCAAGCAAGCACTCTACTGGGGTGAGGTTCTGAGTCTGTCAGGTTTCCACTTTAATAAGAAAGTAGGGAGGGTCAGTCATTTCACTGGGAATCCTTCACACCTGAGGCTCTCTCACATAGCCTCACAAAGTGCCGGTCTAGATCAATAATGTATCCCTGATCCCTTTCTCCCCACTTCCGCCACATCTGCTGCTTTCCCTAATGCCTGGCCAGCCAGCCCTCTGCTCACCTTCAATCAAGATATTTTACCTTTGTCTCCCTCCCCCTCGTGCCATAAATCATAATTTGGGTGCCCACTTGTTTCAAGGTGTTGTCCCCGAGGCAAAGAAAGAAATTTCCATTTCTCTAGGACCGCCACCTTGGCTGGGGCATCCCTCAGTGCCCACCCCGCCCATGTACCCAGCCACATCCTTGTATCAAGGTACCCTCACCAAGGCTTCACCACCCCGGAAGTAACACCTGGTCTTCTCCGCCTGGGATTTTACACCCCTGTCTTGCACCTCTATGTGCTAGATTGGCCTTTAAGGGCCGCTATCGAAGCCTTGCATCTCCTCATCAATGTTCAAGGTATCCATATGACATGAAGTATTCTCCTTGGGAAGTCTCATTGGGCATTTATTGGATGGGCCATAGCTTGTAGATCGGTGGCCACCCGCTGGAAGATGTCCCACTTGGGTTAGGCAGTCCCCTCCAAATTTAAAGCATGAAGTTGAAGCAATGGACCCATGTTGTGAGACACATCTTTATTGTCGCGAGCACAACAATTTTCTTTATATATGAAACCTTCAAAACATCATCATATATAATGCCTTCCTCCATAACTATACAACCCAAAATGGCAACCAACTAGCCCCATTGGCATCCTACTAGCTATATGAGATCTTCTCACGGGCAACATCCAAACCAAGATGGAATTTGCACCAAAATGGGGCCCCGTGGCCCTAGTGTAGAATCTAACCAAAGATAGATCCTCCAACCATTCCAACAAAACTGGTGGAAAGTATGCATGGCTGCCCGAGATCTCGCGGAAATGAAATACTTCCCTCGGACCCGAGGTTAGTACTTTGCGTCAAAGGTTACCTTTGACGTGAAGAACCCATCCTCCCAAAATAAGATTCCCAAAGTGCTTGCCTCATAACAATCAATTCCCACAACTCCCGGGGTTGCCTGATCCATCCCCATCTTGAATGATCTATTTGCCAAAATGGCTGGGCATAAATGAAGGATGCGTGAGTCTTTGCTAAGCGCATGAGAGGAGGCTCGCACCGATGCGCAGACGGTTATTTCGGATGACTCAGATGATGATAGGACGTAGATGACCACCATCACCCCCTCTGCTTGATCCATGCTGCACGATGACGATTTATGCGTTTGAGATTAGTGGTCATCGCTTTTGAGGTAGTTGAAGAGAGTCCCCTTGGGTATTTATATAGACTTGTTGCATTCTCCCCATCTTCATCAACCCGTCTTTGAGCCTCCTTTGTGATGCCCATGCCCCTCAGAAGTCGCTTTGGCCTCTCCTCCTAGGTCGTTTGCCTCTCCCAAGGGTTAATTGGCTTGTCTCCCAGCCGTGAAGCTAAGCGCCTATCGCCTATTGACATTATTCATTCCAAGTCATTCTATCGGATGCGATGAGTGGAGCACTTATTTCCAAACATCCGGTAAAAGTGAAGCACCTATTCAAACATGTTTAGTTCAAAATGTGGTTTCCTTTACTATGGTGCCACTAAAACAAAGGTTTTCATGTTTTGTGTGGTATTCTCGTTGGTTTTCGCGAGGAAGCAGTTTTGTTTTATGATAGCGATGGCTACCGCGAATTTGTTTCGCTTTAGGGCACCTTTTTTCCATCATCTTTGGGTGTTCCTTTTGTATTTCCATGATTAATTGGTTTAGGGCTTGCCCCTCACCGTTATTGTTGGCCATGGCCTTTTTTGATGTCGGACTTTTGGATCTATATTTTTGATCGTGGTAAAATCAAGCTCCCCATTTTCACTTTAGCGCTGTTCCATCTTGTTGGTCAAATCGCCGGGGCGGTTGCGCACAACATCCATTTCCACAAGCCGTATTCTAGGCAGTGCGAAGGCGGCAAAGTGCATTTTCTGCGACGGGCATTATTTTTCTTATTTTCTTTCTTGTTAATGTATAATAGCAAAGCATGGATCCGGATTTGGTTAAATTGTAAGTCATTTGGTTGTGGACAAGGTTAGTTTCCCATCCATGCTAATCCATTAGTCTTTGTCACATCTAGATATTTGTAGTAGAACTGCTCTGGGTTGTGAGAGATTCTCTTTCAATTTATGCTAAACCACTTGTGGTTTTATCCTCCCTAAACAATTCTTGGGCATGAATTAGTTGGTTCACACCGACTGATCATTTTGTCTCCACTAATCCCGGTATCTACTAATCCCCGTGCTTTGTTAAATCAGGATTATGAAGTTGTTTTATGTTGATGCTTCTAGTTGCCTTTTCTAGTACTTATGTAGAAACCGGATGTGTTGAGTAATCAATATGAGTGCTAGCACACATCCATGAGTTTATATATCTTTTGAGTTTTCACCTTGACGGTTGTTGCATTATGTGTTATATACATGTCATCTTCAATGCTGACTTGTTCATCGGTAATGGTTATGGACTTGTGTACCAAAATTAGTTTTGCAAAAAGCAATATGGTATTCTTAGGGCATTTATGCATCAATATTCCTTTTGGTTCGTTTCTTCTTGAATTAACATCAGCCGTCAGTCTGCCTTGGCTGGAGGAGCTCTATTGTTAATCGTTGTTCCCCCATATAGTTTGATTGATGACATGGGCGATTCTTCTCCTATCTTATCATTGTCCGGTATTTTTATTGGTCCCTAGTTTGCATTTTGACCAAATGCTTGTTGTTTTCTAGTTATTTTTGGCGTTGTTATCTGGTCCGCTTGACGATTGGCTTTCTCCCGAAACTAATTTTTTCATTGTATTTGTAACATTTATACAACATACTACCTTTGCTTCTTTTGCATTGATGTAACAAATCGAAGCCACGGAAAGCCGGTTGTTAGAATAGCACATTGGTCTTACCACAAGAAGGAAGCGCAGTCGCGATGGGACCTTTTATATTTTAGTTTGGACTTTGCACTTTATTTGGTTGTTCTTGCTTGGAAGTGGCTTCTACCATGTGGTTTACGGAGAGTGGAGTCGTGGTGGTCTATAGGAACTGCAATATATCCAATAAGGTTTGTCATAGCATTTTTATTTTTCCCTCCATTTCTTGGTCTATTTGGGAGCTACGATGCCGAAGTAAACGCCAGTTTTTCTCTACTTGGGAGGACAATAGAAGAATCACTATGCCTTTGGATTCGGGAGCTGAGACTATGCCGGTCTTATGCTCAATAGTTTGGCCTTCATCATAAGATCTTAACTTTAACTTGTATAGCATACTAAATTCAGGTTTGATTTGAGGTTTGTCCTATCTCTCGTCGAGTTTTTGATGCATGAGTTTATGGCCTAATAGTTTGGCCTTCGTTATGGGATCATCTTTTCTCATCTATCTTTAACACTGGCGTAGTTTTCTATCAATGCGGTGAAGGTGTCATAATGGTTGGGTTTGAGGTTTGTCCTTATTCTGATCCAGTTTGATGCATAGGTTTATAGCCTAATAGTTTGGCCTCGTTATAGGATCATCTTTTCTCATCTATCTTTAAACACCTTTATAGTTTTCTATCAATGCGGTCCGAGTGTCATAATGGTTGGGTCACTAGCCTTTTGCGTAGTAGAACATGTAATTTCATTTTCTTTGCCAGATTACATAACGTAACATGCCGGCATTTACAAAAAACGAAATTCTAAAGTTGGCGGGTGGAGCATTTTCAGCCTGAGGAATGGATACCCTCATTGCGGGGACATATGAACGCTTGAAAGCATCGGGGCAAGTAGCGCAATTACGCCTGAAGCACTTCAAACGAAATTTGGGGTTGGCTGATGGGTAGAGTATTTTTGCTTGAATAATGGTTGCCCTTTGTGTTGTTGTGAAGGTCCCCTTTTGCCCAATGCATGGATCTTGGAAGCCATCGGGGCAAGCGTGTTCAAGATTGCTATGATAATGGATGTCCGGTCTTAATGAAGCTATGTTCTAATTTATTTTTTGTAGTCAACAAGATGCCATCTTTCAAGCGCTATCCGGGGCGTTTAAAGAGAAGATTCCATGCATTGAGGATGGTTCTTCGTGGTAAGTTAGGTGTCAACTCTTTCTAGAATTGTTGTGGAAAAAGAGAAATGAAGTGAAAGTAAATTGAATTTAGTCAAATCACTATGTAGCATGGGGCGTTCTTGGTATCTGGGGCTCTAAACTTCATAAACTCAGATTTTGACTTTGTACTTAGATTTCTTTAAGCTATAAAACTTTAGTCAAGTACTATGTGGAAATGGAATATCGATCTTATATGGGCTTAAACTTCAGATTTGACTATAAAACAACTTTCCTTTTCGATGGGCAAACATTCATCACTAATTTGTGCGATACCCCATTGTATTACATTGAAGCTATATTGTTTGTTTCTTTATCTAGTGCATTGTAAAGGTCGGTTCGTGGTTTTGGTTAGAGGGGTTGAGGGTTTGTTGATGGGAGTTTTGAACGTTGTTTCTCTAGATGTGTTTAGATGCTTCAACTACCACGCTTGTTTTGTATCTTGCATGTAGAGAACGAGACTTGGTTAGAATGCTTTGAATGTTTCTCAGCTAGGTTGGTATGTGTAGATAGTATTGAAGATAGTGTTTAAGTTGGGAGGTCAGCCAGTTGAGCTTACCATAGTGTCTCCGAAGATTTTTTGTTTTTCATTGACATTGGATCTTACGAGGAATAAGTTTAGTTCATATGGTGGGATCTTATAAGTTGTGGGTGTTTCTAACTTGCATGAGTCTGCTATTGCTTGAATATAAGGTCTAGAGTTGCGTCTTTTGAACTTGTTGGTTTAACTTGTGGTCGCGAGTTTGCATGAGTTAGGAGCGCAGAAGTTCAAGGGAAGGTATGGCATTGGTGAGCAGCTAATAAGGTAGTCGAGTGTTGCAATTTGATCTTTTTTTTTAGTCCCAACTTTGCACTATGGTTCCCATTCAAGTCTATTCTAGTGGCTGCTTTCAAGTTCAACTTGTGCTTATGGTTTCCATGTAAGTCTACCTAGTGGATTGCTTCCATTTGGCCCAAGTTTATTGTTGCTTGAGTATAAGGTGTTGAGTGTTGCTAATTGCTGTTGTTGAGTTTCCAACCTTCGCCCATAGTTCTCATTAGGCTACTTTAGTAAATTGCTTCAATTTTGTTATACCTTTGGAGGTCCATGAATATGAATTCTCAATGTATTTAGGTTTGCTTTTTCTGCATGGGGTTGTCAAATGGCATCTTTCGATTTTTCTTATGGCGTTTACGTTGTGAGCCTCTTGGAGATTGAATAGGGTTGTTTTCTTTTCGTGAAGTTGATTATGTTTCGAGTGAGTTTTTAGTTCATTAGTGCACTTCTTATTAGTTCTTTCAATTGACTCGTGGTTGATCTTGCATGCTTGTTGTGAGAGGCATCCTCTGTTGGTGTGTGTTAGATGGACATTCAAGATTGAATTCCATATTGTAATATATCGTTGGGGGTTTCTTATGTGAGCTTTAGATGCATTTTCAACAAATTCGAAGATGGTTCTACCGGTCTCGGTTCATTTTGCTAATTTGTTATGGATCTTCCTATCATTTTTATTTGTCTCCCTCGTGGGAGTTGAAGACCAACACACCTATGTTGCTAGCATATCATGGATCTTGTAGCTTTGTGCTTTATTGGTACAGAGTTGCAGATGTTTGTTCCCTCGTGGGGTTTGAGGCCGGTCCGTCTTTGTGGAAGCTCTTGTGTCGTTGTTGTGGTGGTTCATGCGGGATTGTTCAAACTAGATGTGTCTTTGGAGCCTTGTCCATCTTTAGCGAGTGGTCATGCCTTCATCCTTTGTAGTGTTGTGTACATGTCATAACATACCCCATTTGAGTCGTTAACTCTTGCGCTTTTGTTTTCTAGTGTTTGCTATTTGTCTTGATAGGACAGCCAGCGTCGTTGCTTTTCTTGCTTAGATTCCTCATTCCTTAATTGCGGGTATCGTGAAGTATTCTTTGTAGTATTCTTGGTTGTTTGGATGTGCCCTGGTCTCTTGCTCCCCTTAGCACGCTCATTTTCTTTTGCCTTTGTGGTTCCCTAAGTGGTGATATTTGTACCTTTAATTATTTTAGACATTTAGTTTCTTGTTTTACGCCTCTTTTTCAGCATGTTGTTGCATTGTGTTGATTGAGTGCAACTAGGCTCTAAGTCACCGATTTGATCTGGCGTTTTGAGATTAGCGAGATAAATGCTTCTTTGAGGCTAGATGAGAGAGTCCCAACAGAGATTTATAGGCTTGTTGCATTCCCCATCTTCATCCCGGCGATCTTTGAGGCCTCCCCTTTGTAATGCAGATGCCCCACCCCCCTCCCCTTTTAGTTTACCCGCATTATTTACAACCTTAGATTATTGAAGTATTCTTATAGTCAATGTCTTAGTTTTTATGTTAATTGGCTCATTGCTTAACTTCTTGATCCTTGAGGCCTATCTTGTACTATGGGCTGGAGGCTCTCATGCCAACCATTGTTGTTGGGCAACTCTCAAGCAACCATTGTTGTTGGGGGCAACTCTATGTCTTTGAATGTTGGGTTTAAGTGGGATTCGATGTTGAGGGCCCTTGTGCCATGGTGGTGGGCCCTCATTATGCAAAAGATGTGGCCCGCCTTTGTGCCAAGGTGGGGTCCCTCATGCAGTGTTTCTTTGTTCCTTTGCAGATCCGCTCAAAGATGGATGTGGAGGCGACGCCCTGCGAGTTTTGCAGGAATCTTGGCATGTTGGGCTCGCATTGGACATTAGCGACGGAGGCCTATAAATCTCTATGAACATCGGCATGTTGTTGCATTGTGTTGATTAGCGAGTGCAACTAGGCTCTAGAAATCTTGTAGATCTCAATGCGGACTGGCATGTCGTAGTAGTCACTCGGGCATGCAATATGGCTGGGATGATTGCCCGAACTACCCAAGTAGTTATGGCGCCAAAGAACAACGACGGTTGGGACGTGATCGGTGGTGGCTCCTCGCCCCAATAAAAGTTGTTCAGAAGGTATGCTCCTCGAAGAGCCACTCCCACAACTCGGCTCAGTACCCTCAAGCCAACTACGAGCAAAGCTGTTGTTGTTGCTGTGAATAATGACAAAGTATTTGAGCATCGGGTCTTTCGAGCTCTGGCGAAAGTCTTTGAATTTCCCCTTCCTCGATCACTTCCTCCTCCAACCCGCCGGCCCGGCCAACACTCCGAGCCGGCGAACCAGGAACGGCTTTGATCCCACAGCGTGAGTTATTGCTTTGGAAGGAAGATGGTGCTGCCCATAGGGATCAGCCACGAGGGGCCAGGGGATGGGGGCAAAAGACTCTATAAGCGAGGAGGTGGAGGAGCAAAGCCAAAGATTGGTGCAAGAATTGAAGATGCTTTGCATTGAGTGTAATGGTTGAACAGGAGGAGCATTTTGCCCGAGGATGATGGATCTTGAATAAGACTTGGCAAAGGGATGCCCATGAACTACTAATTCGTTTACGAGGGGAGGAAGGTGGCACCCAAACCATCAAAGGCAGCTAGTGGGGCCCGGTAAGCTGGCGGTCAAGAACTTTGGCCTAGCCCGAGCAGGTGGAGATCCCGCCAGAAAATGTGAAATCGGGGATGGTAGAATATTGGATGAGCAACCCCGGACCCGTGCCTTTAAAGCTTTAACTTTGTTGTAGGAGGCTAGCGTGATAAAGCCCAGCTTTGTTGAGGCCAATCGACTCGAATGGAGACCCAGGATTGCAAGAGCTGAGAGATCGAGGGCCTCCCAAAGATGCAAAATCAGACCTGGGTACATGAACCTGTGGTGGGCTCTAAGCCTACAAACCGCTCAATGACGGGGTAACCACTCCATGATGCCATGAGTAAGAGGTGAACGATAGGCTAACAGCCCCCGGACTTGGCACAAGCTAGCGCCACAAATGGGGCCCGAGTAGTCAAATGAGAAGCGGGAAGAAACGTCTTCGCACTTGAGCAAGATGGGGAATTACAATGAAAGCCTCAGCCTTTGGTTTGGCGAAGGAAAGATAGATCTCGGAGTACAAAGAAACTTGCAATGGCCGGCTTGGCTTAAGGCTCAGTTAAAGATCGAGAGGGCCACATGATCTTGAAGTTCACGGTGCCCAACAAGAAACGAGATAAAATTCTGGAAGAATACAATGAAGGCGAGTTTTTGAAGAGTGGTGAGTTCTTTGCATCCACAATCGCTGACTATTTAAAAGGAAGAAGAGGTAGAGGTTAGCGAATCGGCGGCTCCTTAGCCCCCATGAGAACCCAAAAACTGCAGGGGGGATTCGTGAGGCATGAGAGATTTTATGCGTTAGCTCCCACAGCCATGGGGCGTGAGAGATCAAAAGATCAAGGGGAATTGCCAGGCCTGGAAGATCTAGCCCAGTCAAAAGCCCGAACTCAAGTCAACAACTAGCTAGTACTCCGATAGGCGGTTCAGATTTGAGGGGAAGCTGAGTTTATTGGATTGGAAGGAAGGCGATTAGTTGGCATAGATCGAGGGCGAAATCCACGGGAATCGAAGGCGCCTTCAGCAAGTTTTGGAATTGGCAGGGTGCTCGGCTCGCTCCACCTCAGCCCCCTCATGCACAATCATCCTAAGAATATGAGAGTGCAAGCCTTCCTCAAATTCTTCACCTAGCATGCTCGTTCACTAACCCCTCCCCAAAAAAAAATCGCTAACAAAATTTCAAAAGTCAAGGAAAGAATGCAAGATCTCCACTACATAAGATTTTTGTTTTGGTATCATGGGAGATATTTATTTTGGGATTTGATTAAAAAAACAAGGTGCTGCGACAAGGGTTGCCCTCCATGGCCAAAGGGTGAAGTGGCTTTAAATCGTTGGTGCTCAAACTTGGAACAAGGATGGTAAAAGCATAAGGACAAGTTTAATAGGGGAGAGTATGGAAATACATGTTTGTCGACATAGAAATGAGACTTCTTGAAGACCTCGCTTTCGGTTTTTTTTTGTCATAGGGCTTCAAACAACGAGGAGCAGGTTTTGTAGAGGAATAAAGCATTGATGCATAGCCTAACTCCAAACCCCCAAGAAAAAAGTAAAACCCAATGATGGAGACTTCAAATGCAAGATCTAAAAACAACGCCATACGACCAAGAATTCCCTCTCTCTCTCGCCCTAGGAATGATACAATATATGAGCATTGATTGTGGGGGGTCCGGTGCAATTTGTATATTTTAAGCTTATGCGTTGCATTGTGTAGTCTTGATGAATGAGTTATGTGGGTGATGATTATGGGTGTTTTATTTATCGTGCTTTGTCTTAATTGTTTTTGTTTCAAGTAGTTAATGCTTGATTTGAATTCTAGGATTTGAGTTTTGCAGATGATGAGTGAAAGTGAGGGTATTTACATTTGTTGTGTCATGTGAGTAAAGTTGGCTTGCCAGTAAAGCCAGCTCAAAAAAGTGGAGGCATTTTCAACATGCTATATTCGACAATCTTAGCAATAAAGATAACAATCAACCAACATTTTTTTTGGAAGTGGGATAATCTTATAACCTAACTAAGAAGTCATTAGAGCATAGTTGAGATGCCAGTACTACCATCGCGTTGCATGTTTATACAGGAAGGAGAAAGCTTGAACATGGTCACTGATGTGGCCTTATATTTTTAAAAGAATGTTTGGATTATGATAAAATATAAAATATTCTATCATCATGAGTGTTACCGGTAATTTGGACAATTGTGCATCTATAATATTTGTTTGGATAACTACTTTGCTCAAACCGACACTCTAATTTTAGACATGGTAATGCATTCCTTGATAATATTTGTAAAGACAAAACCTGCCAGAGGTTAGGATCATAAAAATCCATCCATGGAATTTGGTGATCTATCTTTGTATTTTCTATGCTCCTATAGGTTAATCGGTACGTCAATTGCCATGGATGTCTTTGTAAGCTTCATGGGAAAACACATCCCACAATGTCTCACGCCCATAAGCAAAATGAACTTTTGCCATCATTCAAGATGTTATGCACTCCAATGTGCATGAGGGTGCCCGGTCTGCTCTAGTATTGGTTTTTCATTGTCACATCTGGGGCCTTTGGTCATTGAAATTCCTTATGGCATTTCTGACACTTGTATTGAAATTACAAGGTTTCCAGCTTCAACAACTTGTGCGGCACACATAAATTAACTGCAATCTTGAGATAAGCCTCACTTGGAATATATTTATAGACTTTAGAGATTATTCATTCTAGTATGGAAATCCGTTAGATATAATAGTCACTAATTTTTTTTTATGTGTATTGAAGAACAGGTCTTAGCATGAAGCATTTTAAAGTTTGTCTCTTCTTTTTGCATTTATACACTCATTTAAAAGATTGTCTTGAAATGTATGGGTATCTTGTTTTAGTTGACATCCGAACGAGAATATTTGTGAAATTTGACCTTACCTTATTCAAACTTACCTGACATACCATGGCCGAAACATGCAAGCTTAGCATGGTTGCATTTGATTTCTAAAGGTGTGATGTCAATAGTTGGAGTAGGGCATTAGGCATGGGTATTAGATGGATGTAACGAAATGCATAGGTTAAAAGAAGTAGAGTGGAATAGACAAATAGAATAAAATTGTGGAATATTATAAAATGTGATAGTGGAATGGGATGGGTAGATGAGTGTGTAGAGTACTTTTGTTGCCCTGTGACTTTGGCTTCATAAAAGCATGGATCTAACAAAACTATGTAATCGGGTAGTAGAAAATTGAATATCATTGTAATTGGCAACATCTGTTTTGAATGTTTGCACATTCGTGTTTGTATTGTGTTTGCACATCTATATTTCTATCAATCAAACTGCGTGGAGGATCCATGTAGGGTTGCATTACAACTTGTTGAATGTCTAAATGACGACGATGGCGGTAAAAGTATTATCCTGAAATTCATACAAGCGGATCTTGCAATTCTTTTTGGCCTTTTGAATTCTCTATGACCTGCTTCTCGGCACTTATATAAGCGGATTCGGCAATTCATGGCTTACACGCAACAAGAGCTTCCCTTGCTACCAGTAGTGATTGTTGTGATGCTTCACTCAAATCGTCCCACCTCCTTGCAACTGGACGACCTCCTTCCTTCTCTTCCAGCCTTTTCGCCTCCTTCTCTCGCTTCACGTATGCTGATTCAGGCCTTGAACAGAGGCCTCCCCAATCGTGGCTAAGCCCGTGGATTTAAGCAAATTATTAGGATTCAAGGAATATCCGATGGGATCAAAATTGTACTATTAGAGAGGTATAGCTTGAAAAATATTTTTAAGATGCAAAACCAATAGTAAATATGTGCAAGTATAGAGGTCAAAGAATGTCAATCTAAAAATTGAGTTGCCCCATTGAAAATTGTGAATAAGTTCCAACAAGCCACTTGACCTTATTGATGTGGTGGGCCTAAGAAAAAGACTATGGGTGGTTATAAATTTGTCTTTGTTGTAAGATTCCTATTAGATAATAAGTTACGAACACTTTGGTCAACATCGAGTACAAATTGTGCCAATTATAAAGATTTGCCGACTTGCAAATTAACACGAAACATTGCCCACCCTTTTGTCATCGGTTCGCGGTGACTTGAGAATCAATTCTGCTTGTACCTTCCTCTTCGATATAGCTCAAGATCATTAAAGGAACCAACAAAAGGTGTGTTTTGATTTCCAAAAAAATATAGTTATCGAATGTCTTAAGTTCTATAGCGGGATGCAAAATGCCGATATGACATGAATCTCTTGTTACAATGGTCGCCAATGTGTTTGCCAACAACCACCTCTTTTGCATCAAGCATTGTTATTCCCACTTGGTTTCCTAAGATCAATGAAAGCAATAATCCAAAAACATTCAATGAGAATATCCTCAAACCATAAAAAGGAGGCTTTGACGAAACTATTTTACTAATTCTGAATACCACCATATAACTATCAACCTCTGCTTTTTTTCTTTTTTTTTCTAGAAAGGAAAACATCTTCTATCATGAATACCTTATAGCAATTCAATAAACTCAAAATCCTAGCAATTTAGAATAGTCAAGGACTATCCATCTACAAAATAGTTTACAGAAAAACATATAAAAAGTAAAATTAAAGGAACCTAACCTGGCCTTTAATTTGGCGACCATAGAATGCGGAGGATTTCAAGCAAATTATGCACATACATAGAATAAAATGGAAGTCACGAAAAGTGCAGAAATGCTCGCTGCAAGTGCTCACTGCAATAAGCAAAATTTCCATTCAATCATGTTAAGTTTAACTTTGTTTTTCCGGAGTAATAATTCAGCCACGAACAGGAAGCAAAGACAAATCATATTTAACATTTAATAAACTGTAAAATGTCAAATTAAACACCTTGATGATTATGTATTTAACATAAAAACCAATAGAGGGCCCGGACTATTCTCGAATCACGGGATAAATATAACACACAAGCAGCTTAATTGCATCTATGCACATTTGAAGTCCCTTCAAAGTAGCTCCTTGACATTGTTGCCATTTCCTCACAACATGTGAAACATGGGTCCCATCAATAAAGGCAGCAACAAGGAGAGCTATAATGTCGACAAAAAATCTTGTACAAGAAACAATCATCCAAGTTATAGGATCTAGAAATACAAGAACATTATGTTACCGACTAGCTTCGGGTTCTTTTCAAGAAAATGGTGCGGCTTATGGAGGGCGCCTTATGATTGGAGATTACACAACTTAAAGGGATCAAAATGACATCTATAACTTCATTTTTAAAAATTGCATAGCTACTTAGAACTCCGGCTTTGCCATTGGACAATGTTTATCAAGGTGTTCAAGCCACGACCATCAATGGACCTAGCTTCGCAAAGAAAAGCAGCGAGGGAAATATTTCTGGATGTGGAAGAGAAGGAAAAGTGGTATCCATTTATCTAAATATTCGAGATAGTTGGAACTTGAAAAATTCTAAGCTCTCATAAAAGCTCCCGTTTAAAATTTATTAACATGTGGTACAACTACGCAATTAAGCCCGGCCGGATAGCGGATATCGGTCGCTAGTTAGATACACTGCTAAACCATTGCCACATTTGTGGTCATTCAGCTATCTTGACACCATAAAAGCTCAAACATTGCTCTCCCAAAAAGTAGCGGCTACTCTACCTGAAAAAAAAGTATTTAATGCAATAAGAATTGATTGTAAAATTGACTCAAGCTGTATGTTGTTAAGTAGGAAGGAAGGAAAAGGAAGGAAGGAAGGTATTTTTTTATCGTCCACTGAGGAGACCAATGGGTCTATGGGACCCAATCTTGCCGGATTAAAAAACCCCGCACGAAGGAGGTTGAGGGAAAAAAGTGGCAGCGCAATCGGCTTCTTGACAAAGCGTCTAACATATAAAATCACGAAACACCCAAATATATCTGATCGCCATGCACCGTGAGTACCTAATCGGCCGGAGTAGCGAGGCGGGGAGCAAAAGGTGACCTCGCCGAGTCGATTACCTCCCGAATGTGTTCATCGGCAAATGTAAGGGCAAGTCCGTGAGTTACTAAGGGGCGTGTCGGCGGATCGGCCCATTTGGGCAACTCTGGAAAGTGTGAGACTCATCCTCAATGGCACCGTTTGGCCAACTGCCAGCCAAAGCTCTGGCGGGAGCTCTATCCACTGCCGCGTCTCGATGCAAGATGGTGGGCACACAAAATGCGAATGGAGGCAATGAGTGCACCGGTAGGAATGCGAGGTAAGTGGCGTGGGCCCGGGCTAACGGGGGTTGATGTGCTCCTTGTAATGGGCCATTTTGACCTGCTCTAAGCGCCGGGGTCCCGAGCTTGCTAAGGAAACAAAGCGTCTAGGTACTCCCTTGTTTGTCACCATCGATTTGTGTCCACACTGCGCATCACGTGCTCACCTGCGTTAATCGGCGAACCATTGATCTCTCTTACCCCTCCGCAGGCCCTAAGCGTTCGCGGACCCATTGCCCACCCGGTGTAAAAGCCCAGTGCGGGATGCGAGCATCACCCATAGTAACCACTTTCCCGAAAATAGATGATGTGTCTATCAAGGGTTTGTCCACTTTGACGTATCAAGAATCCAGTTTTCTGAGGAGAATCGATAGGGGGAGGAAAGGCTTCACCCCAAGTGCCCGTGCCAAAAATGCCTTACACTTTGCTGCCCAAATCATTCTAGGCCAAGCCAAAGAGGCAGGGCCCCAAACCTCGACCCATCTGAAGGACAACGGGACCAGTGGGAACAGATGTGGCCATGGCCCCAATCATAGAGCTCGCACGGTATTTGTTGTTCTACATGGCATAAAGTGCTCCGGCCTGCCCGTCACCATAGGCGGATAGGCGCCTCCGGCCAGAGGCGAGGGAGGGGAACTCCACCCCTAGGTACTTGTAGGTGGGCGTGGCGTCCACGTGTCCCCCGATATGTGAGTGCGGGAGGCATGGGGTGGCGTGAAGAGGATATGAGAACCACCCTAGTCTTAGCCCGATTCACGCCAGCGCATGTCTATAGCCCGACAAAATGTGTCTAGGGCATCGGGTGAGATGTATATGCGGGGTGTGGGCGGCGAAAGCCAACATCGTCGCATAGATGATGAGCCGGGATGATCCGGGTGCAAAAGTCGTATGCCATCCCCCCATGCTCGCAGAAGCCGGGCTCTAAGCGATCAATGTAGAGGCCAAAAGTGTTGGCGAGAGGGGGCAACCCGCCGGGACCTCGATACTACTGGTGAATGCTTGGCCCGTCGGTCGCATCCCGCTTAAAACAACTCTCATACAACCTCAGTATATGGCATTACGCTTACGGCGGGAGCCCCAGTTGACGCAGCTTCTAGCCCACGCTTTTCCCGAGGAATCTGTATCAAAAGCCTTCGCGAAGTCCACAAAGCAAAGAATACAAGTCCTGCCCGATGATTCATTTGTCTTCAATCGGTGCCCGCGGTGTAAAGATATGGTCATGGGTCGTTGAGTGGCCGAGGGGTCTAAAGCCCTTTGTGTGAGGGCTCGCACATCCTGCTGCCTCCGCCCAGTCAATTCTTTACTTCGAGAATGCCGAATATGATTTAGCAAATACTAAAGCTGTCCATGATCGTCCTTTAATTGGCGGACGGTGTGGGTCGCCCGCCTTGTGAATGGGAACAACCGCTTGGGTCCATTGTCGGGGAAGACCTTCTGCAATGCTTTCTGAAGCGAGGGTAGTGAGGACCAAACTGGCCGGCTGCCCACTCCATTTGAGTAACTTCGGCACGCATACCATCGGTGGTTGCCTTCCCATTAGCCGGCCGTTCGCAGGCCCTCCTCAACATCCTCCTCCACGAGAACCAATGGGGGCCATCTGTGGGGGGGTATGGGCGCAGCGTCCACTGGTGGGTCATAGAACTGCTTTGCAAGTCTTGTTCCCACTTTGCCCGGGTGTGATGTCCCCGTAATTTGGGCTGGCCTTGAAGCTTCTGCGCCAAAAAGGTTCGAGGGTGAGGTCAGCAGGCGAACATCTCCCCCCGATGCGGCAAGGTACCGCCTTTGTCTCCTTCGGATGGGTGCTGTGCGTGTGGTGGCCCGCAAGGTACTGGATCCGTATCGTGACGGAGCTGCAAACTGCGTTCTTTACCACCGCGATCAAACCATCTATTCTGAATGTTGTTGACCACCGGCGACGCGGAGGGGGGTTCGCCAAAGCACCGGCAGATCCCGTAATAGTGAAGTCACCGGAATGCAGCCGCTTCTAGTGTGGAGGTCGCGAAATTGCGAGGGCGTCCATGAGCATCTACAGTAGTCCTCTGCCTCGCTCATAATCTAGTCTCTCAACCGAGGGCGCTGAGGGGCATATATAGTGGGGTTCTGGGCGGCTTGCCAAACCAAGTCCAAATAAAGTGGGAGGTGGGATAAACACAACAAAAATCAACCAAGAACCCAATACAACACCTTTGACCTAAATACATCTTCAAGTAAAGAGAGAAGTATCAATATCAAAGAACATTTTTGGAGAAAAGAAGGAAGCCGGGTGAGTACTAAAGATGGGCCGTGATGGATAGAATACAAGATAATAAAGGCTTAATGGGACGATCCGGGGCCCCATACTTTCGTCCTTGCTTCTACTTATATCGGGAGTCTTAAGATTGAGAATCTTCGCAAATATGGCAACAAATCGTTGCATACTTGAACCGATCTTTCTATATGCATATTTTGCAATTTATCTTCAATTAGAAATCTATGACATTTTATTCATAGAAATTTCTTGTTGAAAAACGATGCCAACCTCATAAATGATGTTTGCCTCGGTAATTTTAGTGTCGATCAATAGAAAGGATCCTCCTGGCAGCATCTGGATCGGATCAACTTATTAGCACTAACCTCGAGAGTCACATATATTCCGAAATCTTATTTAAGATCCGAGCGGTGTTTATAATAAAAATGTTCACCTACCAATCCATGATTGACTTTCCACTTAGCTTCCACGCCAACTTTGCATACGCAAGGTTACAACTACTCTCATGTGTGCACTTTTACAATTGACTTGAACAAAAGTTTCAATCCCCATGATATGTAGTCAACAAATTATCCGAAAAGTGTTCTCTCGATCGGGCTACCACTATTGCTACTCATGTCGGTCCTTGGATCCAAATTAGAATGTTCCTCTACATCTCGCCTTCCCATATATCTAGCATCTATGATTAGAGACTTCCAAATATCGTAAATCATGATTGTCCTTGTACACTATTAAAATATAATTTGCTTACATTATAAAAACAAAGTGAAGGTTAACTGCGGTTGTTCTATTTTCTTTCTAAAGCGCTTCCGCCAACCGCTTTCTGAATCCACAGTTTAGAAAATGCAACAAATCCAAAAATAACTACAACTCTCTATTTGCTAGTTATCTAAACTGAATGATATGCCTAAATAACTTCAATCCATCATCCACAATTTTCCATGACAAACTAGCTGCGCCTCAAATTTTCGACATATCATCCTAACAAACGCTTTTAAAAGTAATTGTATAAGCTTCCATTTGTACCTTTTGGTAATTATCAATCCATAAGCATAACTACCCAAAATGAGGGCAGAAATGGATTGGAGCAGAGTGGGAAGTTCTAGGAACGAGAATTTTAACTTTTCAACTTTAGAAGCAGTGTCCGGAGTTGCAAAAATAAGAGCATGGAAATCCCCCGAATAGGTGCATGGACATAGAGAGTCCTTTAACTATCGACATTGTGCAAAGCATTTTAATCTTTCACTTGATGGAAATGAAAAGACCATTGAGATCTATGAATCTTATGTGCCAAAAACCGTGGTCTTTTAAAGAATAAGCGTAAATTTATATACAACCCGGGGGAAAATCATCAAGAGACCTAGTTTGCAATAGAAACGCCCAAGATTAAAGGTCTCTTAAATTTTGGTTCAGATTTTGGAAGCCGTTAAGATGCATCTTGCAAAGATGTGAGTTTTTTTGTCGGGATCTTACACATGTCCGAGAAATATCCTTATAGGTTTCTTTTGTGCGGCTGGCAATTAGTAATGGGCTCAATTTTACCTCATTATAGCGTATGCACGTACCATTTTGGTGGGAGGTCGTTGGCGAAGGGTTATGCGTGCTAAGGAATAGGCAATGCCCTATTCATATCACGGGTTTAGCTGATATTTCTAAGGAGAAGAGAGTTGCGGCAAGTTCGGATGCAATGCAGCTATAAGATCAGACATTGGCCATATTTGGATAAGGTATTGTCTTATATTTGCTTGTCTATCTTTGAAAATCAGAAGCCTTGGACAACTTCAAGTGGAGTGCGTAACGTGGTGATTATGGGGATAAAATGACTCAAAATGTCTCAACGGTCTAGTCAATAAAATGACTCAAAACGTTCAGGACATGAGCAGATCCATTGAAGTTGGGCAATAAAGTTCTTTCTTGGAAGATCTTAACAGCAAGTAAGCAGATCATCACAAATCCTTGCAAATGATTAAGGAGTACGATGTAGATGAACCTATGTAACTATGGGAAGGTGCATGTTCAGAATTGGGGTTGAACAACAATTATGAAATGCACAAGATTGTCAAGTATCCCAAAATTAGAGATTGCTTGGCCTTGTACATAGAGAACCCACGAGGGAGTTTATATATTGGGGATGTGTAACATAGCAAAGATGCTCAGAGACCTTGGGCCAAACGAATATCAGAAGAGAGCGCCTTTTCAATGCTGCAGCTGAGCTTCATCAGATTGAATTGGAACAGTCCAAAAAGCAGTTATTAAAGCAGAAAGTTGTCTGAATGAAGAAATTGAAAGAGTTGCACATTATTTAAATCCCAAATGCAGAAGATCATAGTTTGTGTAACATAAGAAACCATATGAAACAGCTCGTTGATATGAAAAATTCAGGCCTCGTCTCTATGCTGACTGATGATAGTATGATGATTTGGGCAGACCTATGGCTTGTTTCTTGAGAACTTGCCACATTTCATAATGTAATGTTGGCAACAATGCTACAGGAAGACGTCCCTAAACATTTTAAGGAATCCAGTAGAGTCTGCAGCTGCTGGATGAGAAAGAATATGTAGCATAATAACAGGGGATTTTCTTTGTGTTTTTGTACGCTTTTCACTAAGGTTTTCCTATGATTTCGTGATGTATTTAAATGGATGTACTAATGCGTACAAGCCATTGATTTAACTTTTTTTTTCAATGGTCAACAACCAATGGCTCACAACAAAAGCCTTTTTTTTGTGCGTGTGGTGCATAATGGTCAACAACCAATGACTCACAACAAAAACCCTCTTTTTGTGTGTGTGGTGCATAATGGACACATGAAGGGCTTGAAGGGCGCATGTGGTGCGGTTCCTCAGGAAACACATTTCTTATCATAACTTTTGATCGAGCTCGTTTGAGATGATTTTTATTCGTTGGAAAGCTAGGGGAGATCTTTTTTTGGTGGTGTATGATATGGATATGTTTGGTTAAGTTATATATGCTAAAACAGCAATTTTCGGCCAGGTTGGGCACATGAAGGGCTTGAAGGGCGCATGTAGTGCGATTTCCCCCCAAGAACACATTTTTTTATCATAACTTTTGATCCGAGCTCTGCTTCGGATGATTTTTATTGTGTTGGAAAGCTCTCTCCCGAGATCTTTTGATAGTGTATGGATATGTTTGGTTAAGTTATCTATGCTAAAACAGCAATTTTTCGGCCGGGTTTAGTAGGCTTTCACATCTTACCGGTGATTAATACACAGGATTGCTTATTGGATATTGTTTTATGGCTCATTCGAATGAAGCTTGCAAAAATTACCATGCATTTTAGATTTTGAGGCGCTTATTAAGCAAATTCCAAGGCTTCTAGATCCTTGTGCTAACAAAGCGAAAAAGTTTCCCACTTTGGTTTCTCACCACAAGAATCCATGGAGGCCAAAGGTCAGCTGTTAAATTCAGTTGAAAAAATGTTTGTGTATGGGTGTTGCAAACTTTATGACTTTCAGAATAATGGGATCAATCTGCTCTATCTTTATGGTAACTTTTACTTATGTTCTATTTGTTTTATTGTGATGAAATTCAAAATACAGGTGATGAAAGCTTCAAATGAATTCTAGTTTTTTTCTGGTTTGAGTTCTAAAATTTTTGTCACACTGGGGGGGGGGGAGGGAGGGGATGACGTCCCTAGGGCTCCGAAGGGGCCAAAAAATGTTTTTTTGCAACACAAACAATTAACATCCAACATATAAAAATTAAATCCCCCAACACATAACAACCAACACATAACAACTATTGACATTAACAACCATTACATAACTACCATTGACATTAATTAACACAACCATTGGGTCCAACACATTTAAATTAAAATCCCCCTTAAACCCCCTTTGGTTTGGGTGCATATTCACACGGGGGGTGACATTGTATCGTGAATGATGTTTTATATCAGGTTTATTGAAAAATCTATTTCTTTTGAAACGTTCTTTCTTTATTTTGCAACGCATTTCAATGTTCAGGAATTTTTATTAGTAGATTTTTTTGAAACACGTTACAAATTTGATACACATTTCAAATACTTCAAATTGAAATGCATATCACAATTGTAATATGTTTCAAATTTGAAACGCATTACAATTTTTTAACGTGTTGCCAATTTATAACGCATTTCACTTGACCCATCAATTGTAACGCGATATAACTTCGATTTGAGACGCCACTTTAAAATTATAATATATTATTAATTTAATGTAAAAAGCGTTACAAAGATAGGTTTTTTTTTTTTTTTTTTTTTTTTGAAGGACGAAAGCCAAAAAGTTTATTAATCAGAGAAAAAGTACAACATTTACATGTCTCATCTAACTGTGTAAGCACACAGAGATGCCACAGGAGCACGAGCCTGGAGCACAATGTACTTACTCCAGAATAGGAGACTAATGATAAGAATCAATTCGAAGATACTGAATCCAGATGCGTTCCACAAGTTCTGAGTCAAGGGAAGAACACACTAAGTAGGACTGTCAATATCTTTTCGGGCCCCGAATAACACCTTGGTGCGAGATGAATAAATGCCCGAAAAGATGTGGTGTCTGCGGGCGACGCCCCATATCGACCATAGGAGCCAACCGGAACCAAGATGAAATGTCCTTTGTTTAATTTGGAGGCCATGCGTTGGGATAGGGCATAAAAGGATGCATCGGCAGGCCAATGTACTGTTAAACAAACCTTGTAGCCAGGACCACGCTGGTTGAACCTCAGGACAATCAAAGAGACAATGCTCAAGAGTCTCAACGTCCGAGAGGCAGAGCGGGCATACTGCAGATATGCGAGGATCATAGCGATGTCGAAAGATAGGGTTTTTCTTCTAGTGATAAGTTAATGGAACAATTAAATTTTCATGTCAATGATTTTGAAATACAAAATTTTTAGTTGGTGTACCCAAATGAGGAAGGTAGTTTCTTGAAACAAATCTTAACTCCTTATACTGGCAAAGAGGATCGACATGAAGGCTTAGATGTTTTTTTGTGAGATCTTATCTATGAACCCAAATGGGTCTATTAAAAATTTTGACATCCTAAACAAAATGAATAATTACTCCATAATCACACACTGGTTTGGAGTTAGGTTTTTTGATGTAGCCAGTTATACGACATGTATTAATCAAAAAATTGAGGAAAAATCATATATGCACGGTGATTGATGGAATATTAATCACATTGCAAATTTTATCTACCCCCATTAGTTACAATGCTTGTATTTGACAATGTCCAAATCTTTAGAATTTTAAATCTATTTTATCTTACATGTGCACTACTAAGGAATATGAGAGTGCAAGCCTTCACTCAAATTCTTTACCTCGCATGCTACGTTCACTAACCCCCCCAAAATATGCTAACAAAATTTCAATAAAACAAGGAAGAATGCAAGATCTCCACTACATAAGATTTTTGTTTTGGTGTATCATGGATGTTTTTTTTTTGGGGTTTTGTTATTCATTGAAAAGTTTATGAATAACATATAAATTATTAAATATACACAAATCCCATAATACACCAAAACAAAAGTTATTCATTTTTTTTTTCAAGTTTTTTTTCGATATTGAGAAGTTACGTGGGAGCCATAAATGTCCATCTTTGCAATCATTATGACTTTTGAATTATTAAACTAAGATGTTGTCACAACAACAAGGCTTCCAAGTCTCATGTTGTGACATCTGGCTCTTGTATAAAACATCCAGCTCTTGTGCAAAGCCATTGTGCTCATATGCACTAAAATAGACCACCTTTTTTTGTTTTCTTTTTTGTACATGTGGCAAGTAGTTGCCACAACTTCAAAATGAAAAGTTTTTCAAGATAATGAGCTATAATTTCTTCATGCTCTCGGTAATTTGAAAGAGAAACCCATGTAACGAGTCATCTAAAACAAGCTTAAATATTGGTGAACCATGAACCATGACCCAATGCCGATGACCCTAATGCTTTAGCTTGAAACGCTCCATGGATCTACATGCCCCACAACTTCGTCCATTGCACAAATGGAAATATGGAATGGATGCTTGGAACTATCTTGCCATACATCGTAGTTTTATTAAAGGTACCAAGTGCGTGGGGATTATTTTAAGTGGAGACTATTTTCTTCATATTGCATTCATAAAAGAATTGTTCTCTAGTTAGCAATTTGTTGAAGCATTTGAAAATGATCTTGATGCTAGAAAATCGTGAGCTTTGAGGGAGGTTTTAGTGCTACAAGAGCGCATACAAGGGCAATTCTCAAATACCTACTTATCTCCCAAGAATATAGCTTGAAGAAAGGCATCAACCGAGCTCCGGAAAAGCTACTCAACTAACCTCTAGAAACACCATTTTTGCTAACTAGATAAGTTTACCTCTACCACCCAAAGTTCAATCCGAGAAAAGTCCATGTATCTCGAAGCACAAGGTGGAAAAGAGAGTTCCTTTTCATGGATCCCAACCCCGCTCTTACTATCAATGCTCGGGACTTGGGGTTCCATCCAATCGTGTATCTAATCCTACTATAGCTCGACCTTCAATTCCATGCTTGCAAAACCTAACTCTAGTCCAAAGGCTACCTTACCTCCCCTCGGCTGCATTGTCCCCGCCAATGCAAACTTCTCATACTCTAGCTTTACTTGAAAAACCCATTATTGGCTATAATCCCTTCCAAGCCTTGTGCTATTTAATTTACCAAAGGCGTGGCTTCTTCGATCTCAAGCTCAAAGATCGGACCGCCTTCTCGCCTCCAAGCTTCAGATCGGACCACGATCATAGCCCCGCTCTTCCCCAAGAAAATATCGGTTATAATCCCTTCGGATAGCATGTTGACAGAGACTTCGCTAAGCTTTACGCCATCATAAGTAAATCTTTGAAAAGAAGCAATGGTCCGGTTTGCCCTTTACATTAGATTTGGGCCTTACATGAAATGGGCGGTTAAGGTGCATTTAGATAAGGCATAACATATCACTTTATACGAGTTTGCTACAATTTTTATAGGCCCTTTTATCACTTTTAATTCGTACTATGCACATCCTTTTTCTTATCGGGACTTCCATATCTTGAAATAACCATCATTCAAAAAAATTGAGAATATGTCTTAATTTTGGTACTTTTTTCCGTCCGCGTTTTTTTTGTTTTTTATTCCGTCAGCCATTTTTTGTTTTTTCTCCATCCGCCTTTCTTGTTTTCGTTTTCAATTTTCAATTTTCCAGATTCCGGTCAGTTTTCCCCCTTTTTTAGATCTCCTATTCTTTTTGCTCCCTCTCCTTATTTTTTCCTCCCTCTAAATTCCCGCCCAGATCCCTTTTCTTTTTCCCTCCTCCGGCTTTTAGTTGCTCGCCGGGTTTTTATTTTGTGTTTCTTAGTTTTCTCAACAAAGAGGTCCACGCCTCTTTTACCATATCGGGTAGGTTTTCCACGGGCTTTCCACATCGAGCTTTTCCACCGAGGGTTTTCCATCGAGCTTTTTCCATCATGGTATGGGTGGAAGCTTGGAGACGGATGGATGGTTTTCTGGTGGATGAAGCACTTGGACATGACCCGCACTTAACAATACAATACTGTTATCTCTTACGGATCTTGCTAGGTATACTACCAATATCTCATCATTATCTCTTCTAGATATTACTCTGTTATTGCTAGGTAGACTCGGCGGGATGGTAATAGTCAGATTGCCGGAGAGAAGCCCTTGTAATTTTGACTTGATTCACGGTTGCTTCGCAATACAAAATTCTGATGTTGAATCAGCCCAAAAATGCTCAAAATCACAATTATTGAAGGGGCTTTGGGGTTGGGCATGATCTAACCTGTCAAATCCGACCTACTTTGAAGTGTTACATTTGCTAATTTCAAGATCAAAGGGAAATTTGCTCAATTTTCGATGATGTTGCGGGATTAAAATTTGCTCAATTTCGTGATGTTGCGGGGTTTTGTGAAGAGCCCATAGTTGAAATCGCCACCGGCGCCGATTTGAGGTGAGTGGTGAAAAAAAAAAAAAAAAAAAAAAAAAAAAAATGAAAATGAAACCGGGCGCTGATTTTGAGGTTAGCCTATTCCTTATTTTTTGTCATTTTGGACATTTTAAGGACATTTGAGAGTGATTGTCCTTGTTAAATCAGCGCCGGTAGCGATTTTGTATTTATTTTTCCATAAAAGTTGTTCTTTTAACTTGTTTTGTAGGATGTTTTTGTTATTATTTTTCTCTAAAACTGGTTTTTTTTAACTATTTTGTAGGACATTTTAAGTATTTTGGGCGGGGATAAAATCGCATCAGGAGCATTATAAAGACTCTTCACGTTTGTAAAATCGTCTGTTTTGACCATTTTGTAGGACATAAATTTTATTGTTTGTATAAATATTTGAGTTGAATCTGCATAAATGTAGTATGTTTATGTCCACAAAATCGCGCCAGGCGCGATTTTCATTTCGAAAATAAGGACTTTCTTGCAGTTAGTTATTCAAATATACTTGTTATTTTACTCTACAAATTTCGCGGTTGCGGATAATTGTGTTTAAAATATGCAATTTTTTAGGTTTTTATGTTGCCAAAACATAAAATTTTTAGGTTAAATTCCATCATATTTTACAAGTTTCATCAAATTCAACACATGGTTATATAGCTAAAATGGCCTATAATAAGCCTATTCGGCGCGATTTTGGACCAGACATAATCCCAATTTAATTGAATGATGGTTAAATCGAGGTTTAGAAGATAAGATAAGATAAGATAAGAGAAGAGAAAATTCAATCGGGCATTTGACAAAAGACCATTTCATTGAGTTCTGTAGATGTGAGTTAGGTGATGTCATATTAAGCTTTAAAAGTATTGCATCAATAGCTTGCTTTTGGACACAATCTCCTTTAGTGGCAACTTCTTGTGTTCCCTTTACAGTATAACAGATTGAAAAGTTACAAGAACAAAACACAGGTTACAATCCCAGCTCGATGGTAGGTCTACATGTGACGATCTGCTTTGAATTTTTGCATGCAAATGAATTTATAGAGTCAAGAACTCAAATGGGTTCCAATGGCTTTAGCCAGTTTAAATTTTTCTAAGACCCAATTTTGGAAGACTTAGTCCAAATCCCTTCATAAGTTAATGGAACAATTAAATTTTCATGTCAAAGATTTTGAAATACAAAATTTTTAGTTGGTGTACTCAAGTGTTTCTTGCAACATTTCTTAACTTCTTATACCCTGGCAAAGAGGATCTGTAAAAAATTGAAAAAAACCAACATTCCATGAACCCAAATGGGTCTATTAAAAATTTTGATATCCTAAACAAAATGAATTATCACTCCATAATCACACATTGGTTTGGACAAGGTGGTTAAAAAACCCGTTTTTTATTCATAAAAATCTTCTATAAAAATCCGTACGTACTCTAAAAGATTTTTATGGAATGGGATAGCCAAAAAAAAAATAAAATAAAAAAATTTGCTCTAATTTTTTTGTGCACATTTAGGTTTAGGGTTTGAATGTTTAGAATTAAGGTTTACAGGGTTTAGAATGTTTAGGTTTAGGGTTAGAATGTTTAAATTTAGGGTTAGAATGTTTAGGCTTACATTGTGTACACTTAGGTTTAGGGTTAGAATGTTGAAAATTTAGGATTACAGGTTTAGAATTTAGGTCTAGGGTTAGAATTGTAGGCTTACAGGTTTAGAATTTCATATTGTAATGGCTATATTGTAATTTCTATAAAATTTGTATTCTAAGGATTTTTATATTTTTTTAAAAAACCTTTAAAAAATCTTTGCATACGGATTTTTAAGGTACGGATTTCTAAGTACTCAACTACCTTGGTTTGGAGTTAGGTTTTTTGACGTAGCCAGTTATATGACATGTATTAATCTAAAAATTGAGGAAAAATCATATATGCACGATGATCGATGGAATCTTAATCACATTGCAAAATTTACCTAACCCCCATTAGTTACAATGCTTGTATTTGACAATGTCCAAATCTTTAGAATTTTTAATCTATTTTATCTTACATGTGCACTACTAAGGAATATGATAGTGCAAAGCGAGTTCACTCAAATTCTTTACCTAGCATCTTTGGGTAGAAGTTTAATTAAAAAAGACAATGTAGATCGACCCATTTGGGTCCATGTTGGGACAACTCTAGTGTTAAATGTTATTGCTCATTCTAACATTGTCCAAAGCCTTTCGGATATAACTAAATGATTCTCCAAGAGCTCAAAAATTTAGAGAATATCTTGGCTAGAGAATAACACTTACACTTCAAACATCTTCGATCTTAATCTTGCTCAACTAAAAGTTGATGCTTAGGCTATTTCTCTAGCTTCGTGTGTGTACCTTATATTATCATTCTGGGCTAGCAGTAAAAGAGGGTTTCATGGATGAGCATGTGGACGTAGTTGTTAAGATACACATAAATTTCTCCACTTTAGGTTGGTTACTCCACGTCCCAAGTTTGTGCCATGAATGACACTCATTTGAAATACATATATGCTTACATAGAATCCAAAGTTTGTAGCCATGAATCACACTCATTGAATACATATGCTTATATAGAATTCTGTGCTGAAGTACCAGGAGTGAACGTGATGTTACCTAAATTCATACACAAGACTTTTGAATGGAGGTGGCATATGTCAGAAAGCCAACCTCTATAAACAATTCTATGTCATGAAGGTGGCATATTGAGAAGCCAACCTTTATAAATTATATGCCATCGAGGTGGCGTATGTACAAAAGAATATATCAAGCTTTTGCCTTTGAGTGGCAAATTAACATATTTACAGAAAGAATGTCCTTTCAGCAGGCAATTTCACAGGGCCTCACTGTTCTGATGAGCTTAGCAGGGACACCATATTTGAAGCATGGCCTCTTACGTTTTAAGCTCTGAGGCGCACTTTTACTAGTAGTACTAGAATAATATTTGGCAACCCAGGGATGTGCCAAAATTTGCTGCACAGATATCCTTTCCTCCGGATCAGGCTGCAACATCGCCATAACAAGGCTCTTTGCTTCTTCTGACACCAACCCAACTGGCCAATGCAAGTGTGAGGCAGCCAGATCCTCGCAATGAAGCAGTTCTTCGTGAATTTCTGCAGTTTGTAGACTTGAGAAGGGATAATTCCCTGTAAGCGCCTCATACAGGATCAAACCCAGACCCCATATGTCTATCTCTGTGGAATAATATCCCTGCACAACCTCTGGGCGAAATATCTTAGTGTTCCGACTCTGGATGTAAAACTGGGAGCCGAACCTGAAAAACGAGCCGATAGGCCGAAATCTGAAACCCTAACATCATAAGGTTTTGCTGCTGAGATCACAAGAACGTTGCCCGGCTTCAGATCCCGGTGGATAATACCCTTTTGATGAAGATCCTGTATAGCTAGAGCAAGATTTCGAATAAGAAGAGCAGCTTCCTTTTCAAATAGCCTGCCTTTCTTGATGATTACATCACGCAAGCTACATTCGCACAATTCCATGATCAAGTGCCAGAATCGCTTGTCTTTGATTACTTCGTGTATATGCACTACGCCAGGGCTGCTGGCTAACTTCTGCATGATCTCCACTTCCTTGATCGGCTCTGTATCTCCTACCCAGATGATTTTGCAAGCAAACTCTTTCTTACCTTCTGTTTTACTTCTGCAGCGAAAAACCGTAGCTTGGCCACCGCTGCCGATTTCCTTAAGCAGATCATAGCTCTTCAAAAGATTGGGAAATAAAGCAGAATAGTTGTAGTTGAGAATTTCTTCGTCTGTCTCCTCCGTCTTCGTCTCCATACTCAGAATTCTGTAATGCCAACACAATGCAAATGCAAATGCAAATGCAAATGCAGACGTTCTTTTATACCTTTGTTAGTTGTCACACTGACTCTGCACTTTCCATCAGTTCTATTCCTGGCTTTCGGGAAAAGCCCACATCTAAATTGGGAAAAATCCCAGATATTTGTGTGCTGTCCGTCGGATGTTGGCACGATCCCAAAGCCAAGTTATGCCACCCGTTGATGCACAAACACATTGACATGCTTGCAGAAACAGATATGCTTGCCATACATAAGGATGTTTTGGAATCTACGCGGTGCTTCTGCTAGACAAGCCTTCCGATTTGGCTCGTTTCTCTGTGGCATCAAGGACTGGTATGAACAAATCCATTCAAATGCCTTTGGGGAAAGAAAACCCGCATGCAATTATGAAATACTCTGTTGTTTGAATAAATCCTTGGATGTTTCGTAGGTCTTCATACTAATGACAAGGTAAACATTGGGTTTTTTTTTTAAGCATATGAGCTTTCAGGTCTTTGGTTATTGTGGTGTAGCAAGATCTGATCCATTTAGTGATGGGGTTTGCAGAGCAATGGCTGCCTTTGCGACTTGTGCGCCTTGCTATGGAGCTTAAATCATCGGGTAACCAACACTTACTCTGTTTACAGATCAGCAGTTCACCGGAATGATGCATCTCCAGCCTTGCATGGCCAAGAACGGCATGCAAGGAAGCAGGATGCCTTATCTAGCCATCAATATAACTATGAATTGGAGGCAGTCCAATATTTCCAGGTTGGTCTCAATTGCACCTTGATGCATAGTTTCATTTCTATATCGATGTTTGGTGCATAGTTTCATTTCATTTGGAGGCATGCCATGTGTAGAGATAGATAGTCTATGCTAAAAAATGCATGTCATACGCAAACACATCCAGGACAGATCTTTATCATCGTGGCATAAAATGTAAAGCACCTCAGAGCTTTGAGTATATGGCTGTGGAACGACAGTTTCAACTAGTCAGATATGTAGATGAGTTATAACATGTCTAGAAGAGCAAAGGCGTACTGTGTCTATAATCATGCAATTCAGTGCTATCATTATAACAAACTGAAAAGTGCAGAACATTTTCCAGGTTGGATTTTCAAGGAGAACTGCATCTCAGTCATTCTCAATTGAATTCTCAGCCCGTACAAGTATTGTCCATATAAATGTTGCTTTCCTCCCCCCCTTTATGCAGAAAAATAACATGTGTGAATTGGCCTGTTTATTCTATTAATTTGCTGGTTTGATATACCAGAAAAATGGAAGGGATTTTGGGTTCTGCCAATGCCTTGAAGGATTCTCGGTGGTCTTATTCAGAACTTCCCCATAAAGCTGATGGCGTGATTTCCCAGGTAAATGTAACTTGGATTATCAAAGGAAACATGTGAAGAGATCCATGTGCCTAGTGTAGCGCCCTAAATATTAGGATTGATGTCTTTTATTCATTCATCAATAATAAATTCCTAGGAAAATGGTTGCATTTAAAACATAGCATATTGTCACTAGGGAGTTTGTGCAGGGCTTCATATATAGTTAATTCATTTTAGTTTCTTGTGCAGGGATGGGATGACCCATACATACCATATGGATACAATGGCCTCTTGAAGTGGAAGTATCCTCATATGAA
Organism: Isoetes taiwanensis; assembly: GCA_021234155.1. Taxonomy (NCBI): domain Eukaryota; kingdom Viridiplantae; phylum Streptophyta; class Lycopodiopsida; order Isoetales; family Isoetaceae; genus Isoetes; species Isoetes taiwanensis. The sequence goes on from JAJEKV010000013.1 coordinate 19,714,324, forward strand.
TTCTGCTGATTTCATTCTCAGGGTTTCTTCTATTCCCATACCAACCAACTGATAGCTATAGAGAGTCATCTTTATGCTCTATCTATGCTCATTTTGAAATGAATGCCAGCATGCTCCTTTAAGATGTCACTCATGTTTCTGATGCACTCCTCTTTATCCACAAGATGTCTCTCATGTTTCTGATGCACTCCTCTTTATCCACATCAATCTAATATCCCTTTTCCTCTTCTTACAGACAATACGGAGTTGAGAGAACAGCGCCTTTGTTTGGTTGGCAAGACTGACGAGCTAAAGTGTCTTGATGGTGCAAAGTTGACACTTTCTGGTAGTTGTTTGTATGGCAAAATCTTTTTGGTTTTCTGTCCCTTGAGTTTTTGTTATGCTTGGCAGAGAACATAAGTTCGAAAGCACTAGAGAACAAGGTAGTTGAATGCTCTTTGAACATAATCAAGAATAGTTGGGAGTTTATGAGAGTGCGAGCGATAAGAAGCATCAAATACATGGACTACATATAGAAAGGTAACTTGCATTTTCTTGTTATACAGTTTGTATGGACAATTGCAATGTAACTTGGAACGCAAATGGAACAAAAATCAAGCAAGACATTCAGCATAGATCTTATTCTGGCAGGATAAACTAGTTCGAGTTGACATTGGGAACATTGATAAAACCATTTAGTGGCACCAATGTTGATTTGGCATTGTGAGCATCCAGGTATCTAGCATGATGAGGTTTTGTATCGCATGGTGCATCCTACCTTTTGTTCAGGAATTATTTTGCCTCATATAGGAGCAAATGATAGAGAAGGATAGAGAGCAAATGATACAGATTGTCAAGAGCATTGAAGACAACATTACAGAAGATGTGCTTTATGAGGAAACTGGAAGGATCGTCCGGCTGCCAATGTATGGAATATGAATAGATCGTTCACCTGTTACACTTAAGCAAGATCCAAGCTATTTTCTCAATTGATGGCACTGTGGTATAAGACTTGCATGCCTCAATGCCTATAGATCAGAATTTAGAATTTGATACATGTAGAAGTTAGCAGTACTGGATTAGGTATATAGATCGTAGACCTGAAGATGCTTACAATTGACTCACTGGTCAATTATAATACATACTTGACTCTCTTTATCACCTGGTTTAATAGGTACCCAGATTCCTCCTAAGTATTACTTGTTTGTATTATTAGAAAAATTGTAACCCAGCTGGTAATGCTGTGACAAAGCAGGCAGCAGACAACAATTTAGTTGCCAAACTATTTTATTGTACTTCAATAACTAAGTTGCTGCTGAATGTCAATATGGACCCAATTAGATCGAAGAGCGCAATTTTGGTTCAAGCTTGAGATATGGATGACTGCAAGGTAAGCTATGTTTCTATTTGCAAGGTAAAAGCTATGTTTCTATTTGTGAGCGGATGTGAGGTTTTGCTCATTAGAGTCAATTAATGAAGGATAACTAAGCAACTTCAAGGTTTTAAATCACCAAAATCAGAAGAAATGGAAGGGCTCCACTTTGCACATCCTATGTTAGAGTGTATGATCCGCTTGCATTTTTGAAGGCTACAAATAGCTTGATCTGAGCATGAGAGTTGGCTATCTCGAAACTTGTCAATTGGCGGCAATTTAAAGATTGTTGTTTTGCTTATAACATGTCCATGCTATTGATGCATTACGTGAATTTAATTTCATTAATTTCATGCATTCGTCATATGTTCTTGTGCCCATGCCTCACGGAGGCCCGATAATATGATGGGTGTAATTGCAACTCTAAGAAGAATTGTCATCATGATGTTCAATGCCAAGGATACGCATTTAGTATAAGAATGCTTGGAGCATTTTCAAAGGTCAACCCTAAAAAGTCTGTCTAGGAGACGCTCGTATGTCAAAGTAGTTGCTTGCTAGGGGGCCAATGAGGTTGGTTGAGACGACCTTGATAACGTGTACTGTCAAAAGGGCAGTGGTAATATAGTCATCATAGTGGGATTAAAACATCTTCTTGGGCATTGCGGGGGCAGAATCTTAGAACTCATCTTTGGGATGCATAAGCATCTAAAGGCAGGAGGATGATGTGATTCATATGTTGCCTTGTTAAAGAAGGTAGAATGATTTAACGGATCAATTATATGGTCCTAATGAGATTGATTTCATGTTACTTCAATGCAATTGTAGTCCTATAAAAGCATTCTACTCTACTCTATTCTTGTATATGGTCTACCTTCAGGAATTTCATATGAAACTTCTCCCTTTTCAAGTTCAAGAGTCGCTTTGTTTTGGAGAATTCTTGGATACTCCATATTACGATCGTTATGGGACTCTTATGACAAAGTTTTGGTCAAGAATGGTACATTCAAAATGGTAGATTTTGAGAAAAGATTGGGGCAAAAAGCAGGGGATATGCTCTTGTGGTCAATGCGAGGTGGGTTTGATTTGTGGGAAGTGGTGAAGGATGATTGCTCAAGAAGTTAAGGCGTTGATGCTATATGTTGGAGCATTGTTCTGTGTGAAACAGGTGCGGTAGGGCCGGGATCTGTTTTTCGCTTTGTTGAGTGTGGTGGGTTCTCGGCAATCCTTTATTTACTTGTTGTTTTAGGGCAGCGTAGAGAAGGTGAAAGATTGCTTTTAAGTATGCCGCGAGGTTATTGCTCGGTCTCGATCACGGGATATTACTAGCTTATAAAGTGACAATCATACGGAATTCTATAGTTACATAGTATGTGGTTTACCTCGATTGTAGATCCATTTAGAAAAGGTCTTTGGGGGCGTGGAAGGTACAACTAGAACCTTCAGGTGTTATATCGACGACAACAGCCCTAAAAATCTTGTTGTTTTGGCATGGCGAGTAAGCTCTTCTCCCCTTCCTTTTTCTTTTCCTCACTTCTTTTTTGTAACTTAAGTTGATCGCCATGCTTCTCTGACCAACACTTTGGAGCTTATATTCTATTTGTTGGCTTGGGTATCTAGAAGGCCGACAAAGGAGTTGTTGGTGACGCTTTAAAGAATGTTGTCAAAGAGTTTTTATTACCTTTGCTAAACTCCTACTTTGATTAGTTGAAATTTTGTGTTTCGATGTGCATTTGAGTCACGGCAAAAGAGATTTTTGCAAGTTGTAGTTTAGAACTTCTTCAAGCACTAAACTTTCATATCTTTCCTTGGACTATAGGTTGGTTAATGACATATCAATTCTGCATACATTTATGGGAATCAGAAAGAGGTATTCATTATGATTGTGTTGCCATGTTCATGTCAAGGTTTGAATTTTGTGGCATGTTGTACACATTGGGAAAGCCTTGCACGATTTGTTTGAGACTAATGTAGTTACAAGATTTGTGGATTTGTCTGGAAGTAGTGTAAATGCCCTGGAATTTTTTTTATTTTTTATTTTTTTTATTTTTTTGCATTTATGTTGTTATAGGTACACAAATTCCTTTACTAAGATACAAATTTCTTCACTAAGATGGTTACAAGGACAGGATGGGTTCAGGTCCCACTGGTTGGTAATATTTATTTGGCAAACTTGTTATCGATCGCGGATATTTGATGCTACAACATATGTTTAATGCTACAAGGCGCTCTGTTTTACTATTTCTCATCGGGGACAAGATGCTATAGATGCACACAATCTTGCAATTTCTATTCCTAGAGTATTCTCTCATGGATATTTATATCATCTTTGGTGGATAATTTTAATCATAGGCTTGGGAACCTATAATCCGGCATATGTGATTTGTGTTTGCTTTCGTGGCGACATCCCATCATGCAACTAATGCACATCATTGTATATATATTAAAACAAAGCGGTTTTATCATTCTAGGCTTGTCTCATGTAATTGGATTACATGCACAAATATTTCTAAAATTGTTACATGCAGAAGTGAATTAAAAATTGTTACATGCATTTATGCCATTATTAGTGTGAAGTGACCAGCGAGGGCTTTATTAGGGCGAAGGGCCAGAAATATTTTTAATATAACAAGCAACCATTAACATTAATTAGCTCAACCCATTGTATCCAACACATTTAAAATAAAATCCCCTAAAACCCCCTTTGGTTTTGATTGCATATTCACACGGGGGATTTACGTGGGTAGCGAGAGCCCCTAAAACTTACAATACACACCATTAAGTACATTTCCTTAAATCTTGTGGTATTTTGCAAACTTTAATATCTGGTGTACAAAAACTTGTACAGGCATACCCCACAAACGAGGATCACTATGTATGGTCCAGATCAAGGAATAAAGGGCAAGACAACTCTCGATGTCTGGAGTAACCCCCCGTGTGAATATGCACCCAAACCAAAGGGAGTTTTAGGCGATTTTTATTTTAAATGTGTTGGATACAATGGTTTGAGCTAATTAATGAAATAAGGGGTTTTATATCATGAAAGATGTTTTATGTTGGGTTTATTGAAAAATCTATTTCTTTTGAAGCGTTATTTCTTTATTTTGCAAAAAGCACTTCAATGTTCTAGCGATGTTGGAATTTTTATTAGTAAATTTTTTTGAAACACATTATAAATTTGATAGACGTTTCAAATACTTCAAATTGACATGCATATCACAATTGTAATATGTTTCAAATTTGATGTTGAAGGTAGTTTCCAACAATTTTTCCTAGGGTTGCCAAAAGGGACCAACGTTCTATGGACCCAAACTTCAAACCTTTGGGTGAATTAAAAAAGGCATTATTTAACTTCAAACCTTTGGATAAAGGCGATATTTATTGAGTTTGGATAACATTGTTTCTTTGTTTCATTTTTTTTTTTTTTCCCCGATAAGACCATGTTATTGTCTTCAAAATTAAAAGGTGCAGTCGAGAACTTCTTCAACAACTAATACCCGGATCATGTGAGGAAGCGGTGCCATTTTTAGTGATGTTCCATTTTTGGATGATTTCTTTTAAAATGCATAAAATAGCAAAGGAAATCAAGATATCTTAAGGGCATTGTGTTTGACATTTCTCTTGGTTTTGGTTTGCCACGGTTAAGAAAATGGGTAGCTTGAGGCGAATGCCTACATAATCATGTCTAGAGCTTTAGCGCATGCTAAGTTTTTCCATTTGAACAATTTTCGGGTAGGTTTTTACAAATAGCTTTCTATAATATCAATTGTGGCAATCTGCAGGTGCTAGGAAGAGTACATTGATTGTTGCACGGGGTTTTTAGTGCAAAAATACCTAATATTGTCAATTGGATTAGGTAAAATGTGCTTATTTACGCGGTTTGATCTCCTCTTGCATCATTTAAGTTGCATCATTCTTTTTGCTACAATATTTGATAATTTGTTTGATAAGCCTAATATGTGGTGCAATTGCATAAATTGCTTCATTTTTGTGTTTGTTACACTATTGTGTTTTACATCTTAGATTGTCTATGATGTGTTTACTTATTTATTTTAAATCTTCCGGGAACATCATTATATGAACTAGATGGATAGTATCTTTGTGGATGCTCGACCTTTCTGCGATCAAAGTTATTCTAAGCACATTCAATAGAACAACCAATGATGATTTACGATGGGCCGTGTCTTTGCGGGCATAAATTTGTCTGTGCGATAGCTTTGTAACAATTTGTTTTAATTTAATCTATATTTATATAAAAGTCTTTTGAACAAACTTGATCGTTAAGATTTTCTAGCTGTTTTTTTTTTTTTTTTTTTTTAATTATATAAATATTGCCATTGAAAATAATATAAAAATAGTGCAAGTCATACTAAGACCGAGAGAAAGTTCCTTCAAATAGCCATGTATATGTCTCTCAAGTTGTACCTCCCTCAAGTGGTATGACAGTAATTTGTAACAACATAGCATTGTGCCAATCTTGGTGATACATTGGTGCTAGGCACACAACCATTACGTCAAGGTAAAAATTTGAAGTTAAAAGATCATTTGTTGTTTTTATACATGAAGTAGGAGGTTTTTTAGTTGAATATGAAGATAAATGGCATGTTTGCTATTTGTCAATATTCTATAAATTGCTTGCATGCATAGTTCTCTTTTGCTTTCTCCTTGAACACTTTAAAGTACTATATCAATGAATTGTTGGCTAGTAAATATTTCAAATGTAAATGGCCGTACTCCTATTGCAATCTTCACATGCAAGTTTCACTTAGAATTTGTCAAAAGAGCAAAAGGTACTTTTGTGGACTTTAGTCTATTTTTGCGAGAGGTTTAAAATGTAAAGGTCGGACATACTTCAAAAAGTGATTGTACACTATCACGAGCGACATTGCCTCAAAAGTAGAGCCCTCATCTTTGGTGAATATGTTTCTTATTTTTAATGATTAGAATAAAAAATTTTTGATCTAGTTTAACTATTCAAATAAATGACTTGTTGTCTCTGGATTAAGCATGCTATATAGGTCAGATGACTTAATATGAAACATTCCATCCTTTTCTATGTTATCTCTAGCTAATTGGGCAAAGGGTTACAAAAGCTAAATGGTTATACACCAAGAGGCTCCATTGTAACCTTTGGCCCTTCATTCATTACCAAGTCTATTGCTAATATTATGATGATTGGCTGCAGGTACCGGACCTCTCCTACATGTATCTTGCAACATGTCATTGGAATAAATTTGTATCGTGAGCGATGTTTTATGTCGGGTTTATTGAAAAATCTATTTCTTTTTGAAGCGTTCTTTCTTTATTTTTGCAGCAGCGTTTCAATGTTGGGAATTTTTATTAGTAGATTTTTTTTGAAACATGTTACAAATTTGATACACATTTCAAATACTTCAAATTGAAATGCATATCACAATTGTAATATGTTTCAAATTTGAAACGCATTACAATTTTTAGCGTGTTGCCAATTTATAGCATTTCACTTGACCCATCAATTGTAAGCGATATAACCCGATTTGAGCGCCACTTTAAAATTATAATATATTATCGCCTTATATATATTCTTATAAGGGGCTGCTGGCTTGAATAAATTGGCCGTTGAAGGATCGTTCGCCATTGGTTTTGTCTTGGCGTGGCGAATCGGACGGGTGAGGTGCATCGCGGAGCATGGGATAGGCACGGGCCGTGTGGCGAACCGGGTTGGGATGGGATGCCCTCGCCTCGGCCATATCTCGATGTATTGATTAATATCTGAGTTTTCTTGATTGGTTCATCTGCGAGGGCAAAATCTGGGAGCGGTGTTGCAAGGGTTGGTGATTGATGTTCTGGGACAAAATCTGGGCGGGTTTAGAGATGGTAAGTTATGGCTTTTGGCAAATTATAGGGTCGAGTCTGGCGGCATTACGGCAGATTGTGTGTAAGTGGAGGAGTCGGGGATCGATTTATTTTGTCCTCGAATCTTCTTCTTGTGGTTTTCCCTTCGAGGAAAGCATGTTGATTTACGCATGAATCGCCCTTTATAAAATTGAAGCTTCAAATCGGTTGAGATTTCCGGCGAGAGAGGGATCTAAGGCTATTGGCGATGGAGCTGGAAAGGGTGATTAGGGATAATAAGTTTTCCTTTATCTTAATGCATTGAATGTCTGCGGAAATGTTTGTGATAACAAATAGTTGTTGCTGTGCATGTCACGGAGGACTATGCTTACGCGTTTCAGGAATGCGCTTAGCATGATTATTCCGGCATACTCCTTCTTCTTGTGCAAAGTCCGGCGTTTTTCAAATATGGTGCTAAGTCCGGTTGTTTCTGTTACTCTTTTCTTCATAGCCTTCCTTCTTCCTCTTATCAAATCCGCCCTTTATTGTCTGTTTCATTACGATGGTGTCTACAGGGATGTTTTGAAGCCGATTTGGAGAAAATGGACGTCCATATCAGGTCGTGCAGTGTGAAATGGGTTTTTTATGGCTTATACTAAAGCCCTGGCCGGAGTTTTTTTTCACATTTCTTCTGTCTGCTTGGTTTCTTCCTGCGGGCATGTGCATTTAATCTTTGCTTGGGCTAGATTTCGGCAATGATCTGGTTTTCAGGAGCTCCAAGATTCGGCACTCTTGCCGAGTTATTGTTTTCTCTTTCCAGGTCAGGATTTAAAGAAAGATATGAAGACTGAGTTTATGATCCAATTGTGTGTAAGGAATAGGAAGGGTGCGGACATAGTAGCGAGAGGTAGCGAGGATAATGATAGTAGCATATTTTTTGTACTTATCTTAAGGAGTCTAAGATAAAAATATTATGTGCCATGTTCTGATCTGAAGTGGTAAAATGCAGAGGTTAACAAGAAGACCATGGTGGATAATACTATTAAAATAGCTACAAGTTATCATCTGGATGGTGTCAAGGGGCATCAAATATGGATATAGTCGACACCCATGATTTTTAAATATGGGGTTAGGAGCTCGATATGGACTCCACTAGAAATCGTCATCCATAGATTGATGTTTCATATGAGAAGCTCAAGCTACTGGTAAACAAAATCGTTCATCATATTTAGTTCTATTGAATACGGTAAAGTGGAATTAAAATGAGTATTTTTGTCTTTCATCTCTTTATTCTGAGCCTATTGTGTTTGTTCATCTTTTCATTTTAATTGGTATTGTATCGACATGCGGATGCTTCAAGAATTACGCAAGCTTCGGTTGAGTATATAAGAATTTTATAAGAACTTGATGGCAGGAGATTTTGTTCCCATCTGCGAAATGTGCATGGGTATTTTCCTTGGCTTGATTGCTCTTCAGTGGATAGCACTCAGCATAGGATGTCAACATTCCTGCAAGGGTATGTATTTTTTATTTGCTTCTAATGTCTTCATTTTTGAAAGAGATATATAAGTGACACTACCTACTTTGCAGGCATCTTTGGGCGGCTTTCGGCTTAAATCGAAGTAACAACTACATTTAGAACATCGCATTCTTTTCAAGAGCATGGGGTGTGTATGATGGTAAGGAAGTAATGGCCTTTTGATTATTTGTGAACATTGAGAGTCCCAAACTAAGATATATAGAAGAATCGGATCTAAAGTTGAAGATATCTTGCCACAAAGCATTGGCTTAATTATAAGGTATGCCCAATTGGTGGTGAAAGCGGTCATGCGCTACTTAATAAACACTCAAGGCATGCCCAATTAATGTCGTTCCTTTGCTCCGTCGTTATTTATAAAGCAACCACTTAAGTGTTGATGCTAGGTAATTATAGATATGCTCTTGATTTTCATGGAAGGAAGGAAGGAAGGAAGGTACTTTTATCGTCCACGGAGACCAATCGGTCTATGGGACCCAATACAAAAAAGCGCAAAGCAAGCGGATTCTTGCCGGATTAAAAACCCCCGCCGAAGGGTTTCGAGGAAAAACCGTGGCAGCAATCGGCCTGGCGACAAACTAACATACAAAATCGTGGAAACACCCAAATATATCTGATCATGCACCGCAGCCGCGGTGCCTAATCAATGGCGGCCGAAGGGGGCAAAAGGTGACCTCGCAGTCCCGTACCTCGAATATGCGACCCGGGGCGTCTCGCGGCGGTGTGTTCATCGGCAAATGTAAGGACAAGTCCGGTAGGTACTAAGGGGCGTATCGGCCGGATCGGTGAGCGGCGGGCAACTCACGGAAAGTGTGAGACTCATCCTCAATGGCACCCGTTTGACAAAGGCCAGCGAGCTGTCTGGCGGGGCTCCCCAATCCACGCGATCTCGATCACGAAGATGGTGGGCACTGTCGCGAATGGAAACAATGAGTGCTGCTTTTCGGGGGCAGGGAGGAGGAGTAGAGGCTGTGGGCCGGGGCTAACCACCGGGGTTGATGTGCTCCTTGTAATGGGCCATTTGGCCTGCTCTAGAAGCGTAGGGGTCCCGAGCTTGCCAAGGAAACAAAGCGTCTAGGTACTCCCTGGTTTGTCACGATCGCCATTTGTGTCCACACCTGCGCATCATTGCTCTGCCGCGTTCCATCTGGCGAACCAGCGATCTCTCTTACCCCAAGCGGCTCGCGGACTCATTACCCGCGGTGTAAGCCCGGTGCGGGAGCCAAGCATCACCCATAGTAACCACTTTACGAAAATAGGCGATGTGTCTATCAAGGGGCCTGCTGGCGCTTAAGAATCCGATTTCTGCTGCGTGAGGTCGATAGGGGCGAAGGTTTCACCCCAAGTGCCCGTGCCAAAATGCCTTACACTTTTGCTCCAAGTCATTCCATGTCGCCAAAGAGGCGGCCCAGGGCCCCAAATACCGACCCGTCTGAAGGGCAGGCTCGACCCGGTGCAGGAACAGATGTGATTTGATGGCCCCAATCATAGAGCTACGCACGGTGGCTGTTGTTCTGCATGGCATAAAAGCGCTTTCCGCCTGCTTTGTCACCCATAGCGGATAGAAGCGCCTCCAGCCCGAGGCGAGGAGGAACTCCACCCTAGATACTTGTAGGTGGGCGTGGCGTCCACGTGCTGTCCCCCGATATGTGAGTCGCGAGGGAGGCATGGGGTGGCGTGAAGAGGATATGAGAACCACCACGGTCTTGGCAGATTCAGCGCATGTGCGTAGCGGAGCAAAATGTGTCTAGGGCATCGGTGAGAGCTTGCATAAGCTTTTTGGGGTGTGGGCGGCCGGGGCCAACATCGTCGCATAGATGAGATGGGCGGATGACTGGTGCAAAATTTGTATGCCATCCCCATGCTTTCGATGGCGGGCTCTAGCTGATCAATGTAGAGGGGGCAACCTGCCGCAGGACCCGATACTCTTGGTGAATGCTTGGCCCGTCCGGTCGCATCACGCCAAAACAACTCTCATACAACTTTTATATATGGCATTACGCGACGCAAATGGGCCCGATTGTGTGATCTAGCCCTGACTTTTCAGGGAGGCTGTATCAAAGCCTTCGCGAAGTCCACAAGCGACAATACAAGTCTGCCAGATGATTAGAATTTGTCTTCAATCATCTTCGATGATTAGAATTTGTCTTCAATCGGTGCCCGATATAAAGATATGGTCAATCGTTGAGTGAGCGGGGTCTAAAACCTGCTGTGTGAGGGCTCGCACATCCGGTGCGGTTGGCCGGGTCAATCTGCTGCGCCGAGAATGTCGACCAACGGTTTGGCAAATCTTGGTGACCATGATCGTCCGGTAATTGGCGGACGGTGTGGGTCACCCGCCTTGTGAATGGGAACAACCACGCTTGTGGTCCATTGTCGGAGACCTTCCTGCAATGCTCTGTTGAGCGGGGTAGTGAGGGCCCGGCACAAGCGGCGCGCCCGCCCATTTGAGTAACTTCGGCACACGCATACCATCGAGGTGTTTGCCTTCCCATTAGCCAGCCGTTGTAGGCCCTCCTCAACATCCTCCTCCACGAGAACCAATGGGGGGCCATCCTGTGGGGGTATGGGCGTCTGGCCCGTCTGGCGGGTCATAAATTGCTTTGCAAAATCCCATTCCCCCCCGCCGGGTGTGATGTGGGAGAAAGTGTTTATTTGTGATTGCGGTGGCCATGTCATAGATCTTTGCTTCACTTTGTTACTGGTCAGATTCTCAATTGTTAGGAGCTGATGTTTCCATGTGAAAAACCCATTATGCAAAATTACCTTGCTTTATTATTGCCATTTTGGCATATATCACTTAATATTCCCAACTTGAAGGCACGCTTTATTATTCTATTCTATTCTACTATAGTAGTATTTCTAACATTACTACCTTTCTTATACGAAATATATTGACAATGTTCTAATATATTAATATCACCTCATCTAGGTCTATAACTCTAATTGCCCCCTCCTGCAAAAAGATGCATGAGATATGGGGTAACGTTATTATGATCCATAACCAACCATTTCACAAAATACGCTTATTACTTCAATCCACTTTATTAAGATATTTCAACCCTGTATAGTGAGTAAAAACGCATCGCTATCCACCCCCCTTCTTTGCACCATATTAAGGTACTTGACTAGTCAAATTCAAATAGCAAATTCCAAAATAGGGGTTACGTAAATATAGTAATTATTAGGTTGAGATGGTTAACTGATCAACTTTGAAAAATAGAAAGTTTTAAAACCAATTTATTTACACCTCGAAAATGGAATTATTCTAAGATAAAAACCCATGCCAGCCACCTGCCCTCCTTTGCACCACCCCATCGGTGCGTAACTTGTTATAATATATTATTATAATATATTACTAGTAACAGGGTGCGGCGTTCTTGGGCATAAATCTGATTCTCTTGTAAGGAATGAACTTTACTCCTTGCATTTCTTCTTCTAGACATTCTACGAATTTCTGATGTCTTATGGATTCTACGACTCTCTCTTTATTGTTCTTGTTGCATTTGGATAAGACAAATGATTCGTGATATTTACTTTATAGGAACTCAAATTGAAGGGATTGAATGGGTGTAATAGTGACCGGTTGGAGTTGACGATGCATTCATAGTTAAGGTGCAATATTACGCTTTGTAGTTGTAATGCGGATAGAGTGTAACTATGTATGCGCTTGGTGATGATCTATGTATGTGCTTGGTGATGAGAGTAGTGTGGGTGCTTTGCATTAATGTGTGGATATTTTCCAAGATGGAAATAGTGTGGGTATGGATTCTATTTTGTAGTTTATGGGATTGGGGTTATGCTAGCCAATGATATTACTGTACCCACATTTTAGGATATATTAGTTTAAGCGTAATATGTCATTACAAATTGACATTTACAAAATAAACATTCACTAAATTGGATGATTAAGCAAGCATTAGTTTTATAAAGTTGTTTAAAACCATTTGAATAAGTTAAATTTGAGCAACATTAAAACCTAAAAGCAAATCTACTATAAGGCCAATATTGACACGAATAATATGCCACTAAAGCCGTGCATATTCTAGATACAAAAGCTTCTTGCCGGAATGTGTTGCGAATGTGTTGCAATTCAAAGACGTGAAGAAGAATTCAACAATCACAATTAATATTCAAAGTTCTATACTTGCAATGACTACAATGGGGCCTTATTGTGACCGCCATGTTCTAGTAAAGCCATAGCCTTGAGAATGCTAAACAATTGTCATTACAATATCTTTTAAATGAACCTATGTTAATTATATATGCACCAATAGGCATTCTAAATCATATTCATATCAATCAATAGATATCTATCAATCCTAGCGTTGCATTAGATCTCTTCTTATGCGCAACATCTTCGTCTCATTAAACTAAATATAGCATCGGAGGACCATGCTGGGAAGAAAGCGATACCAATTTATGGTCGTAGTGATATATCACCACTTCTTACAATGAAAAATAGGAATAGAACTTTCTTGTAGAATTGGACACCAATAATATAAGATGTGTAGAATAAGCGTACCTATCCTCCAAAGTTCCATGCATACAAACATGGCTATGTTTAGTCATCCTAATATCTGCAAGAAACACATCATATGAAATGTGGAAAGCATCAAGTGCCATATAATCACATGGACATCAGCACAACACTAATATAAGATGTGCTACTATATGCGTATCAAGTTTCATGCTCACAAATGTGGTTATGTTCAAATCCTAGTATCTCAATAAACACATCATATGAAATTACGGGGAGAAGCATCAAGCGCCATATAATCACATGGACATCGCCAGCTAATTTCTTGACAAAATCAATATAAGCTAGTCTATGGAGTAATGCCCGCATACTCATAAATATCTAATAGTACTTTTGATTTATTTGTTCGTATAGGATTGTGAAGGGGAAATGTTGAAAGCTAGATAGAAATATGTGGAAAGTCAGTAAATAAGGTCGAAAAAAGAGATTGAAGATTTAGTTTTGAAACAAAATTATTAGCGAGCAATGGCATTACCACTTCACAATTATAAGGAAGATCATCTACATTCAACACGGGTCTCAGAGAACCTTGTCTATCTATTGCTCCATTATTGCACATGACTAACCCCAATTTCTCGATGCATAAGGAGGAGAAGAAGAAAAATATTAACATGCATATGGAAAAATAACATGCATAGTCAATGTTAAAAGTTTACAATGCCACTTGTTATTCTCGCGATAGCTTGGCAGATCATGTCACTCATGTTCAAATCAATAACAAAAATGGGTAACATACCTGAATGCAAGTTCTCTACTTATAATGCGAAGTCCATCGTTGCTCTCATCCTTCTTACTATTACATTATTGTAGAAGAAGTGAGGACAAACTATTTGGAATACGTTTATGCATGTAAATATTTATCAAAGTGACTCATCTTTTACTTGGCGATGGCCGACTCATACATAATCTTCCATCATAGACATCCTGCATGCATGAAGCCTATATATCGTAGTCTCAGATACAACCCATGCAAGGAATGTAGAGCCAAAATAATATCTATACAAATAGCAAAAATTCAAAAAACAAATATAAACATCTGGACGGGCCTATATTTGTCCATTTGTTTGTTTGATCCAGATAAGGCTTCTTGCATGGAAGCTAAGGTCCTCGTTATGCCTATCACATAACCCCTAAAATCGCAGTGATATCATGCGAAAAACCATTTGTAGAAAAGTGTCCACATCAAGTTGTTAGAAGTGGAGACAAAAACAAATACAAATTTGAAAGGGAACCATGAAAGAAGATGGATGATTTTCCAAATGGAAAATGCTATTGCGTAAGTTGTGATTGGTACTATGAAGCAAGTCGCAACATTTTCATCACAACTTGGAAAGAACCCAGTCGACCATTAGAGATGTCTTCTCAAGATGTATCAAACCAAAATAAAGCAAAGGGCCCGAAAGATTGGAAAAGGGAGGAAGCAAAACTGGAAATCCACATATTATTTGTGCAATTACCCATTAAAATATTCAGCCCCAACAATTGTGTTCCTAGAATGTGTTGCTAGATCCAAAGATACATTTAAGCTACAACTTTCTTAGGTCATTAGAAACCATGAGAAGGCAAGTTTAATAATACCTAAAAGCATCAAGCTTCTTTCTCGCAAAAATGACATAAATCATTCACCAGTGATAGTGAAAAGTTAGAATCGTGAGAATGGACTGAAATTAACAAAGAACAATCAAAGAACACATGCAACAAAATAAAGAAACGAATTAGGGCTAAGGATGGTTATTGATATATAGAAAGGTTGAAGGAGTTGCATATAAAAATTGAACTATTATCTTGGCCTCATCGGGTTCTTTTCATAAACTTTCAAAGGTTTATACTTCTAACCGTAATCACAAAGGCAACCCTAAAAATAAACCACCAATCCATTCTAAAGCTTTGTTAGTGATCACAAGAAGTTGCAAAAACTCAAATAATGCATCAATCACGATATAGTATCCAGATTGTTTAACAAACACCGAGTCATTTTTTCGATCCAAATGTTGAAGGGGAACTCTTTACCCAATCCCGTGCAACCGCCAACAAAAGTTTTAAATTGCAACCTAAAGGTAGATCCGTCCACCCAAACCGCAAAAATAATGAACTTAAGAGGAACAGAAAAACGTTTTCAAAGAATTATGCCATAATGTTGTTTGAAGTACCGATTTTAACCGGATAGAGTAATGATTTTTCATGGTATTGCATGCTTAGAAGAACAAAAACACAAATTTGGCATCAACGATGGCATGGTTTGAGCCCCAATCGCTGGGCAAGCAAGATGGGGCACCCTAATTTTTTTTTTCAGACCCTCCGGCGGATTTGATGCAAACAAATGCAAAGATAGTGCACAAATCATGTCAAGAACTTCCGTAAAGCCCCAACGGAACCCCTTTTGACCTTGATCGAAAAAGGGAATCGTAGAACAGCATGTAGCTAAAGCTCGAAAAACAAAGTTCTAAATCATAGAAAAAGGCACACTTTCGATTTTTGGAACACCGGAATTTTTTTCCGGCGTTTAAAACCTTAGAAAATCATCCTTAAAAGAAAATCCAAAAAGTTTTCGGATAGTCGGGAAAACCCAATTTAAACAATAGATAATAATATATTACAAGAAACTTATCATGGCCTAGCGCCGCGAACGCTTCTTCCCCTTGGCCGCGAACATTTCTCTTTTCAATCACGTTGTTTGTAGTGTGGGTTGAGAAAAAGGGAATGTTTGCTAGGAATGTCAACTACCTAGTTTAGAAAGTAAACTATTTCCTCTTCTTGAAATTGATTTGTACAAAATTTGAAAGAAAATGTCAATGTTTATAGTATTGCAACATAAATTGTTTAAACAATCATATTATCATATGTGAGAGGTGCTAAAATTGTTTGCCAAAGGTTATAATGACTTTGTATAAAATTAAAAGATCCCTACCAAAATCCCCTAAACCTTCTTTTGAATCTTTTTCGAGAGACCTAAGAGGCCACCTATTGCTTTTCTTGTATGAGCCCATAAGTAGAGGCACACCTTGAGGCAAACACCTGATTGAGTACCACGCCCAAAGGAAGAATAAGTTTGCACTGCAGAATTAGTAGAAGAATGCTTCGAAACAATTTGGGAGATGAAAATAAAGGATTGGGACCTAAATCTTGCTGAATAAAGCTAGTTTAAATGGTAAAAGGGAGCTAATCTCTCCCTCTTCTGTTATTTGCTACTTATGTTTGTGTAACCACTAAAATCCTCTCTGACAGACAATGCCTTTCGTTGATGTTGCAGCTGTTTAGGTCACCCAAATGGTAAGCGTTCTGATTCTAGTGCGTATATATTCTAAGTCTAAAGGACGTAGATGTTGGGGTTCTTTTACAATTATGAATACAAATTCCCACTTAATACTTCTAGTATAGAACTGCATGCCCTGTAACTACTGCATGCCCTATAACTATTGACGCTCACAATCCTCAAATTTCCAATACCTTAAACATGCTATACTTAGAGCCACTAATGCATGACCTTACATTGAAAGAAATTACTTCAGTGTGTACCTTATCATAGAAATAGAGATTACCATCTGCATGAACAACTGCAAAGAGGCCTTCACAATGGGCTACCTATGCAATCGCGGTGCATCGGCTGTGAAACATCACATAAAGCATAATCAAACAGCATATCTTTGCACATAAGCTACTGACTTTCATTTTATGTGCCCTACATGAAGGCAATCAAATGATTGGTAAAGCCATACAATGCATATCTCGGCACTTCTATTAATAATCGGGAAGCCACTACTATTGACAGTCAGGGAAGTCACTAGATACGGTGCGTTACATCATGCTTAATAACTGTACATAACACCCTATAACAATCAAAAGATGCAACATACCTCTTTGTTAAGAGAACCCCTTTATTATAGTGCATTGTGCCAACAAGTTTCTTTCCGGGATCCTCGTAGAATATTTGTCGCAGTTGAAACCGAAAATCGTAACAAAAGATATCCATTACGTAAAATGATGAGTTGGCATGAGGGAAGAAGTTTTGTACAATAATTACCATCTCCCCCGATATTAATCCAATAAGGAGATCATGTCCGGCCCTTAGCCTCGTGGATCAAACGATGACGTGATGGGGTTGGAATTATTGAAGTGCGTGCTTTTTACAGTGGTCTTGCAAGATCAAAACATATATTTTGAGAAATTGTCGATTGATAAGATGTGCTCCAATAAGCTTGCTTGCCTTCTCATTTGAATTGTAGTCACCGATGAAAAGGGCATCACCAACATTAAAGATGGCATATACACCCTCACCATCAAAGTTTGATAAGGCATCGGGGCCATTAATGACTCCTACATTCACACTCCCGTAAACAAAGGACTTGCCTCCACTAAATTTGCTAGCAAAGCCATTTCCCCAACAAATCCAAGTGCTCGGCTTCCATTGCTTCTCAAAGAACCTTGGCATCGTTGGAAATCGATCCCCCGCTCCACCTGCCCAGAGTTTCCAGAGTTTGCTTGGGGTGCTTGTATTTGAGATGTGCCAAAGTGACCTAAAGAAAAAAGAATCTAGGTTGACAAATTTATTTCTCTCACAAACGTAACTCCAAATGCAAAGATTAAGTGATAACTCGACACTTGCCTCGGGTAAGCCTTGCCATGGCTGTAATGTAAAGGCCTGTTGAATGACTTTTTCCCGCTGAAAGCTTTGTAACGGCCCCTCTCGGAGTCTTGAAGTGATCCGCACTCCGTAAGCCCTCGTGGAGTTGGTCGCGGGCCATTACTTATATGCATGCACCTCCACCTTTCCTTGGCATTGGATGTGCGCCGTGATAACAACTGCTCTCCCACGCCAAATCCGCTTATCCAATGGCGCGATTTTGCATCTAGTAAACTAGGCCTTGTGCATGTACAAAGAATACAAAATTGATAATGAAATTTCTTTTAAAAGATCGCCTCTATAGATGCAGCCTAAAGAATGAGGTATATTGAATGCTCTCTCTCAATTCAAACCAAAATCAAATATGAGTGAAAGGAATTTTCAGCTCGTAAGCACTAACATTAAGGACAACCCTTTCGCTCCCAAAAGAATGGGCGAGCAACCAACAATCCGGGTAGAATAATTACAAAGAACCGGATCCACAACCTAAAACCGGATCGACCCCATCCGCCATTGTACCCCGCCCCATAGCCGCCGCTGGCGCTTTGTTCCTCGCGAGATTTTACGCCTGCATCAGCTTCTAAACTCGCGAATCGGGCCATTCGACCAAAATACGAAGAATCGGGCTCGCAGTCCAGCCAGAAGGATATAATAATCGCTATAGCTCGCACATGCAAAAGCCGGAATCATGCAAAAGGGGCAAAATGCACCTTTCATTCTCACCTCGCCTAAGACCCTTAGAGATTCATGGCCGCAAGATCGCCCCTTCAGCCATTGCCATTGAAGAATCGGGCGAAAAGAATCAACCAGAAGAAGCCGTATTTCAAGAATCGCCCAATAAAACTTCGAACCCCACCCCCACCAAGCCCACCACAGAAGACATTTTGCATTTTGGCACCTCTCCGGGTTCGAGGTTTGAGCAATAAGGACGAGCCCGGTTTGGCTATGGTAGGAAAGAACTTCGCCTAATTGAGCAGGCCGGATTGCTTGCGAGGGGAAGAACGCGGCATCCCTCGGGTTTTTCTTTTTCTTGAATTTAGAAACGCAATATAAGTATACGCGGTCGCCCCATCGCCCGTCAGCCCGGTAAAAATACTTCCTATTTTTAAGAAACGTAAATGTTACCGCTTTATATATGGTATGATAACGGTGCCGGGCGTTGTTGGGCATGGAAACATGTAAACGATAAAGGCAGCAATATTATCGAGGTGTCGCCTCCGGCCTATTACGATCCTCCCTCTTTCCCTTTGTGTTGGTGTTAGTGAATGTTGTGCCATTAATCCATCCAAGACTTTAGAGTTTGCTTCTATTGTTTAGCAAAGTGCCCATGATAATATGTGGTTGGGTTTGTTCCAAGGATCCATTGATTGGTTATGTTAGGAAGAAAGTAATCGCTTTTGTATAAGGAATGTCATAAGTTTTACATGCGCCAAGCATTATTGTGGATATCATCTATTACATTGTAGTGGCATGCTATAAGCATAAAAGTCTTTGAATGGTGCCCAAATGTCGCACACATATCTTGCTTCGTGTTACCACTTAAATGTGATGTGATGTAAACATTTGTATTTCTTCTATGCGCAAGAGTTTTTGCCGTATGAATCTCGCCATAGCCATATTTCCTTTGAAGGCACGCTCATTCCATTGGGACCATTCGACCGGCTTCATTTTATTTTTTTGCACATCGTTTCTTGTGGACACGCCACTTGGTTATAGACATTTGGAAGTCCATATCATATCTTGCCCCGCTTTACATGCAGTGTGGCTAATCTAGGCTATCCATGCAAAGTGTGGCGCAATCTAGGCTATCCATGAGAGCGGAGGAACATGGGAACAATCTAGGCCATCAATCAAGGCGAAGACATTGACAAAATCTCGGTCGTCGATCATGCGAACAAACATGCATCACGATTTTATAATATAGGAGGTGTTTTGTAATATAGGAGGATTGCCCACCTTAGGTGGGCACCTCATATGCTTTACGTCAAGAGTGAGGTAAATGTTGTGTTCCTCATGACAATTCTTTTCTTTAGTGTATATAAAGAACATCATGTGAAACCAGCTTTTAATGGCGCTTGTTATTTGGTACAGTTGTTATTTGGTTGATGGCACGTCCTATTCTAAATACTTTGCAAAGCCTTCTCCATTCCATAGTTTATTCCATAGTTTACTGGATGGTCAATATGTCAATGCATGAACTACATCCAACATGTATGTGTTCTCATATCATCATGGCAAAATCATAGCTTGATTAATGGTCTCCTAACCATTAACTTAATAAAAAAACCTTTAAATATGCAAGAGAGTTCCAAGACATCTGCATGCATTCTTATGCATTTTTACTATTTCTAAAGTTCCAACGACCAGAAGATGTTCAAACTTTTCAGTAACAAAAAAACATATAGAGACGTGGCCATTTTAGCACAGCAAGCTCATTCCACCTGCAAACAACAGCATAGCTGAGAATTATGGGATGCAATCAGAACTATAGTGTTCAATTTTTCATGGCGAAGACATTGACAAAATCTCGGTCGTCGATCATGCGAACAAACATGCATCACGATTTTATAATATAGGAGGCATCGAAGCTTCTTTCTGCAAAAATGACATAAATCATTCACCTGTATAGTGAAAAAGTTAGAATCAGAGAATGGACTGATCTCCTACCCAGATGATTTTGCAAGCAAACTCTTTCTTACCTTCTGTTTTACTTCTGCAGCGAAAAACCGTAGCTTGGCCACCGCTGCCGATTTCCTTAAGCAGATCATAGCTCTTCAAAAGATTGGGAAATAAAGCAGAATAGTTGTAGTTGAGAATTTCTTCGTCTGTCTCCTCCGTCTTCGTCTCCATACTCAGAATTCTGTAATGCCAACACAATGCAAATGCAAATGCAAATGCAGACGTTCTTTTATACCTTTGTAGTTGTCACACTGACTCTGCACTTTCCATCAGTTCTATTCCTGGCTTTCGGGAAAAGCCCACATCTAAATTGGGAAAAATCCCAGATATTTGTGTGCTGTCCGTCGGATGTTGGCACGATCCCAAAGCCAAGTTATGCCACCCGTTGATGCACAAACACATTGACATGCTTGCAGAAACAGATATGCTTGCCATACATAAGGATGTTTTGGAATCTACGCGGTGCTTCTGCTAGACAAGCCTTCCGATTTGGCTCGTTTCTCTGTGGCATCCAAGGACTGGTATGAACAAATCCATTCAAATGCCTTTGGGGAAAGAAAACCCGCATGCAATTATGAAATACTCTGTTGTTTGAATAAATCCTTGATGTTTCGTAGGTCTTCATACTAATGACAAGGTAAACATTGGGTTTTTTTTTAAGCATATGAGCTTTCAGGTCTTTGGTTATTGTGGTGTAGCAAGATCTGATCCATTTTGTGATGGGGTTTGCAGAGCAATGGCTGCCTTTGCGACTTGTGCGCCTTGCTATGGAGCTTAAATCATCGGGTAACCAACACTTACTCTGTTTACAGATCAGCAGTTCACCGGAATGATGCATCTCCAGCCTTGCATGGCCAAGAACGGCATGCAAAGGAAGCAGGATGCCTTATCTAGCCATCAATATAACTATGAATTGGAGGCAGTCCAATATTTCCAGGTTGGTCTCAATTGCACCTTGATGCATAGTTTCATTTCTATATCGATGTTTGGTGCATAGTTTCATTTCATTTGGAGGCATGCCATGTGTAGAGATAGATAGTCTATGCTATAAAATGCATGTCTTAGGCAATCACATGCAGGACAGTTCTTTATCATCGTGGCATAAAATGTAAAGCTCCCTCAGAGCTTTTGAGTATATGGCTGTGGGGACGACTGTTTCAACTGGTCAGATATGTAGATGAGTTATAACATGTCTAGAAGAGCAAGGCGTACTGTGTCTATAATCATGCAATTCAGTGCTATCATTATAACAAACTGAAAAGTGCAGAACATTTTCCAGGTTGGATTTTCAAGGAGAACTGCATCTCAGTCATTCTCCAATTGAATTCTCAGCCACGTACAAGTATTGTCCATATAAATGTTGCTTTCCTCCCTCCCTTTATGCAGAAAAAATAACATGTGTGAATTGGCCTGTTTATTCTATTAATTTGCTGGTTTGATATACCAGAAAAATGGAAGGGATTTTTTGTTCTGCCAATGACGCCAAGGATTCTCGGTGGTCTTATTCAGAACTTCCCCATAAAAAGATGATGCGTGATTTCCCAGGTAAATGTAACTTGGATTATCAAAGGAAACATGTGAAGAGATCCATGTGCCTAGTGTAGCGCCCTAAATATTAGGATTCGATGTCTTTTATTCATTCATCAATAATAAATTCCTAGGAAAATGGTTGCATTTAAAACATAGCATATTGTCACTAGGGAGTTTGTGCAGGGCTTCATATATAGTTAATTCATTTTCGTTTCTTGTGCAGGGATGGGATGACCCATACATACCATATGGATACAATGGCCTCTTGAAGTGGAAGTATCCTCATATGAATTCTGCTGATTTCATTCTCAGGGTTTCTTCTATTCCCATACCAACCAACTGATAGCTATAGAGAGTCATCTTTATGCTCTCTATCTATGCTCATTTTGAAATGAATGCCAGCATGCTCCTTTAAGATGTCACCATGTTTCTGATGCACTCCTCTTTATCCACAAGATGTCTCTCATGTTTCTGATGCACCTCTTTATCCACATCAATCTAATATCCTTTTCCTCTTCTTACAGACAATACCGGAGTTGAGAGAACAGCCTTTGTTTGGTTGGCAAGACTGACGAGCTAAAGTGTCTTGATGGTGCAAAGTTGACACTTTCTGGTAGTTGTTTGTATGGCAAAATCTTTTGGTTTTCTGTCCCTTGAGTTTTTGTTATGCTTGGCAGAGAACAT
This sequence comes from Isoetes taiwanensis, assembly GCA_021234155.1. Classification (NCBI taxonomy): domain Eukaryota; kingdom Viridiplantae; phylum Streptophyta; class Lycopodiopsida; order Isoetales; family Isoetaceae; genus Isoetes; species Isoetes taiwanensis. The sequence continues at coordinate 19,737,077 of JAJEKV010000013.1, forward strand.
AAGTTCGAAAGCACTAGAGAGCAAGGTAGTTGAATGCTCTTTGAACATAATCAAGAATAGTTGGGAGTTTATGAGAGTGCCGAACGATAAGAAGCATCCAAATACATGGACTACATATAGAAAGGTAACTTGCATTTTTCTTGTTATACAGTTTGTATGGACAATTGCAATGTAACTTGGAACACAAATGGAACAAAAATCAAGCAAGACATTCAGCATAGATCTTATTCTGGCAGGATAAACTAGTTCGAGTTGACATTGGGAACATTGATAAAACCATTTAGTGGCACCAATGTTGATTTGGCATTGTGAGCATCCAGGTATCTAGCATGATGAGGTTTTTTGCGCATGGTGCATCCTACCTTTTGTTCAGGAATTATTTTTGCCTCATATAGAGCAAATGATAGAGAAGGATAGAGAGCAAATGATACAGATTGTCAAGAGCATTGAAGACAACATTACAGAAGATGTGCTTTATGAGGAAACTGGAAGGATCGTCCGGCTGCCAATGTATGGAATATGAATAGATCGTTCACCTGTTACACTTAAGCAAGATCCAAGCTATTTTCTCAATTGATGGCACTGTGGTATAAGACTTGCATGCCTCCAATGCCTATAGATCAGAATTTAGAATTTGATACATGTAGAAGTTAGCAGTACTGGATTAGGTATATAGATCGTAGACCTGAAGATGCTTACAATTGACTCACTGGTCAATTATAATACATACTTGACTCTCTTTATCACCTGGTTTAATAGGTACCCAGATTCCTCCTAAGTATTACTTGTTTGTATTATTAGAAAAATTGTAACCCAGCTGGTGATGCTGTGACAAAGCAGGCAGCAGACAACAATTTAGTTGCCAAACTATTTTATTGTACTTCAATAACTAAGTTGCTGCTGAATGTCAATATGGACCCAATTAGATCCGAAGAGAGCGCAATTTTGGTTCAAGCTTGAGATATGGATGACTGCAAGGTAAGCTTATGTTTCTATTTGCAAGGTGTTTATGTTTCTATTTGCAGAACGGATGTGAGGTTTTGCTCATTAGAGTCAATTAATGAAGGATAACTAAAAGCAACTTCAAGGTTTTAAATCACCAAAATCAGAAGAAATGGAAGGGCTCCACTTTGCACATCCTATGTTAGAGTGTATGATCCGCTTGCATTTTTGAAGGCTACAAATAGCTTGATCTGAGCATGAGAGTTGGCTATCGAAACGGCAATTTAAAGATTGTTGTTTTGCTTATAACATGTCCATGCTATTGATGCATTCTGTGAATTTAATTTCATTAATTTCATGCATTCGTCATATGTTCTTGTGCCCATGCCTCACGGGAACTGATAATATGATGGGTGTAATTGCAACTCTAAGAAGAATTGTCATCATGATGTTCAATGCCAAGGATACGCATTTAGTATAAGAATGCTTGGAGCATTTTCAAAGGTCAGCCTAAAAAAGTCTGTCTAGGAGACGCTCGTATGTCAAAGTAGTTGCTTGCTAGGGGGCCAATGAGGTTGGTTGAGACGACCTTGATAACGTGTACTGTCAAAAGGGCAGTGGTAATATAGTCATCATAGTGGGATTAAAACATCTTCTTGCGGCTGTTCTGGGACAGAATCTTAGAACTCATGCTGGGATGCATAAGCATCTAAAGACGGATGATGTGATTCATATGTTGCCTTGTTAAAGAAGGTAGAATGATTTAACGGATCAATTATATGGTCCTAATGAGATTGATTTCATGTTACTTCAATGCAATTGTAGTCCTATAAAAGCATTCTACTCTACTCTATTCTTGTATATGGTCTACCTTCAGGAATTTCATATGAAACTTCTCCCTTTTCAAGTTCAAGAGTCGCTTTGTTTTGGAGAATTGCAGATACTCCATATTCTGATCGTATGGGACTCTTATGACAAAGTTTTGGTCAAGAATGGTACATTCAAAATGGTAGATTTTGAGAAAAGATTGGGGCAAAAACAGGGATATGCTCTTGTGGTCAATGCAGGTGGGTTTGATTTGTGGGAAGTGGTGAAGGATGATTGCTCAAGAAGTTAAGGCGTTGATGCTATATGTTGGAGCATTGTTCTGGGTGAAACAGGTGCGGTAGGGCCGGGATCTCTTTTTCGCTTTGTTGAGTGTGGTGGGTTCTCGGCAATCCTTTATTTACTTGTTGTTTTAGGGCAAACAGAGAGAAGGTGAAAGATTGCTTTTGGGTATCCACGGTGTTCTCATAGCCTCGCAAAGGATATTACTAGCTTATAAGTCGCACAATCCTTTCCGGAATTCTATAGTTACATAGTATGTGGTTTACCTCGGTGTCGCCCATTTAGAAAAAAGGCCGGGGCGTGAGGTACAACTAGAACCGTGTTATATGCTTAATTCCACCGCCCTAAAAATAACCGTTGTTTTGGCATGGCGAGTAAGCTCTTCTCCCCTTCCTTTTCTTTTCCTCACTTCTTTGTCAGTAACTTAAGTTGATCGCCATGCTTCTACGTACCAACACCGGAGCTTATATTCCCCGCCGCTATTTGGGTATCTAGAAGGCCGACAAAGGAGTTGTTGGTGACGCTTTAAAGAATGTTGTCAAAGAGTTTTTATTACCACCGCTAAACTCCTACTTTGATTCCGCTGAAATTTTGTGTTTCGGATGCATTTGAGTCCGGCAAGAGATTTTTGCAAGTTGTAGTTTAGAACTTCTTCAAGCACTAAACTTTCATATCTTTCCTTGGACTATAGGTTGGTTAATGACATATCAATTTCAAGATACATTTATGGGAATGAGGAAAGAGGTATTCATTATGATTGTGTTGCCATGTTCATGTCAAGGTTTGAATTTTGTGGCATGTTGTACACATTGGGAAAGCCTTGCAACGATTTGTTTGAGACTAATGTAGTGCAACAAGATTTGTGGATTTGTCCGAAGTAGTGTAAATGCCCCGAATTTTTTTATTTTTTATTTTTTTATTTTTGCATTTATGTTGTTATAGGTACACAAATTCCTTTACTAAGATACAAATTTCTTCACTAAGATGGTTACAAGGACGGGATGGGTTCAGTCCCACCGGGTTGGTAATATTTATTTTGGCAAACTTGTTATCGCCGCGCAGATATTTGATGCTACAACATATGTTTAATGCTACAAGACGCCTCGCTTTTTACTATTTCTCATCGTGACAAGATGCTATAGATGCACACAATGTCGCAATTTCTATTCACGAGTATTCTCTCATGGATATTTATATCATCTTTGGTGGATAATTTTAATCATAGGCTTGGGAACCTATAATCCAAAGATATGTGATTTGTGTTTGCTCAGAAAGATCCCATCATGCAACTAATGCACATCATTGTATATATATTAAAACAAAAGCGTTTTATCATTCTAGGCTTGTCTCATGTAATTGGATTACATGCACAAATATTTCTAAAATTGTTACATGCAGAAGTGAATTAAAAATTGTTACATGCATTTATGCCATTATTAGTGCCCGAAGTGACCGCATGGCTTTATTAGGGCCCGAAGGGCCCGAAATGTTTTTTAATATAACAAGCAACCATTAACATTAATTAGCTCAATTCATTGTATCCAACACATTTAAAATAAAATCCCCCTAAAACCCCCTTTGGTTTCAGTGCATATTCACACGGGGGGTTACGTAGGGTAGCGAGAGCCCCTAAAAACTTAATTCCTCTGGTTGGCTTCAAATGAGATGGAGTTTGGCAGTGGATATGCATATTTCATTCGTATTTTTTTGTTTGGATACTTGATGCATAGTATTTCTATTTCACAGCTCTACATAAGTGCTGTACAATGCGTTTTTCCATCTTATTCTTCGTTTTGTCATATACTTATTTATAGGTTTGCATATACTCAAACTTACACACCATTAAGTACATTTCCTTAAATCTTGTGGTATTTTGCAAACTTTAATATACAGTGTACAAAAACTTGTACAGGCATACCCCACAAACGAGGATCACTATGTATGGTCCAGATCAAGGAATAAAGGGCAAGACAACTCTCGATGTCTGGAGTAAACCCCCGTGTGAATATGCACCCAAACCAAAGGGAGTTTTAGGCAGATTTTATTTTAAATGTGTTGGATACAATGGTTTGAGCTAATTAATGAAATAAACTTATATCATGAAAGATGTTTTATGTCAGGTTTATTGAAAAATCTATTTCTTTTGAAACGTTATTTCTTTATTTTGCAAAGCACTTCAATGTTCGGGAATTTTTATTAGTAAATTTTTTTGAAACACATTATAAATTTGATAGACGTTTCAAATACTTCAAATTGACATGCATATCACAATTGTAATATGTTTCAAATTTGAAACGCACTACAATTTTCTAACGTGTTGCCAAAAAGGGACCAACGTTCTATGGACCCAAACTTCAAACCTTTGGGTAAAAAAAAGGCATTATTTAACTTCAAACCTTTGGATAAGGCTGATATTTGTTGAGTTTGGCAGCATTGTTTCTTTGTTTCTTTTCAGCTTTTTTTTTCCCCTGATAAGACCATGTTATTGTCTTCAAAATTAAAAGGTGCCAGTCCAGAACTTCTTCAACAACTAATACCAGATCATGTGAGGAAGCAGGTGCCGTTTTTAGTGATGTTCCATTTTTGGATGATTTCTTTTAAAATGCATAAAAATAGCAAGGAAATCAAGATATCTTAAGGGCATTGTGTTTGACATTTCTCTTGGTTTTGGTTTGCCACGCTTAAGAAAATGGGTAGCTTGAAGTTTAATGCCTACATAATAATGTCTAGAGCTTTAACCTGAGATGCTAAGTTTTTCCATTTGAACAATTTTCCGTAGGTTTTTTACAAATAGCTTTTATAATATCAATTGTGGCAATCTGCGGGTGCTAGGAAGAGTACATTGATTGTTGCACCGTGTTTTTCAGTGCAAAAATACCTAATATTGTCAATTGGATTAGGTAAAATGTGCTTATTGCATCCGCTTTGATCTCCTCTTGCATCATTACGGTTGCATCATTCTTTTGCTACAATATTTCAAGAATTTGTTTGATCGCCTAATATGTGGTGCAATTGCATAAATTGCTTCATTTTTGTGTTTGTTACACTATTGTGTTTTACATCTTAGATTGTCTATGATGTGTTTACTTATTTATTTTAAATCTTCCAGAACATCGTATATGAACTAGATGGATAGTATCTTTGTGGATGCTCGACCTTTGGATCAAAGTTATTCTAAGCACATTCAATAGAACAACCAATGATGATTACGATGGAACCGGTGTCGCAGTATAGCCGTCGTGGCCGATAGCTTTGTAACAATTGCTTTTAATTTAATCTATATTTATATAAAAGTCTTTTGAACAAACTTGATCGCTAAGATTTTCTAGTTTTTTTTTAATTCGATAAATATTGCCATTGCAAATAATAGAAAAATAGTGCAAGTCATACTAAGACCGTAAAAGTTCCCTTCAAATAGCCATGTATATGTCTCTCAAGTTGTACCTCCCTCAAGGCTTAACCGTAATTTGTAACAACATAGCATTGTGCCAATCTTGGTGATACATTGGTGCTAGGCACACAAACCATTACGTCAAGGTAAAAATTTGAAGTTAAAAGATCATTTGTTGTTTTATACATGAAGTAGGAGGTTTTTTAGTTGAATATGAAGATAAATGGCATGTTTGCTATTTGTCAATATTCTATAAATTGTTTGCATGCATAGTTCTCTTTGCTTTCTCCTTGAACACTTTAAAGTACTATATCAATGAATTGTTGGCTAGTAAATATTTCAAATGTAAATGGCCGTACTCCTATTGCAATCTTCACATGCAAGTTTCACTTAGAATTTGTCAAAAAAGAGCAAAAGGTACTTTTGTGGACTTTAGTCTATTTTTATGAGAGGTTTAAAATGTAAAGGGTCGACATACTTCAAAAGTCGATTGTACACTATTATCGAACGACATTGCCTCAAAGAGTAGAGCCCTCATCTTTTGGTGAATATGTTTCTTTATTTTTAATGATTAGAATAAAAAATTTTTGATCTAGTTTAACTATTCAAATAAATGACTTGTTGTCTCGGATTAAGCATGCTATATAGGTCGTGATGACTTAATATGAAACATTCCATCCTTTTCTATGTTATCTCTAGCTAATTGGGCAAAGGGTTACAAAAGCTAAATGGTTATACACCAAGAGGCTCCATTGTAACCTTTGGCCCTTCATTCATTACCAAGTCTATTGCTAATATTATGATGATCAAGTGTACCGACCTCTCCTACATGTATCTTGCAACATGTCATTGAATAAATTTGTATCGTGAACCATGTTTTATGTCGTTTATTGAAAAATCTATTTCTTTTGAAAACGTTTCTTTCTTTTATTTTGCAACGCCAAGCTTCAATGTTCGTGAATTTTTATTAGTAGATTTTTTTGAAACATGTTACAAATTTGATACACATTTCAAATACTTCAAATTGAAATGCATATCACAATTGTAATATGTTTCAAATTTGAAACGATACAATTTTTAACGTGTTGCCAATTTATAACGATTTCAACTTGACCCATCAATTGTAACGCGATATAACTTCGATTTGAGACGCCACTTTTAAAATTATAATATATTATTCCGCCTTTATATATTATTCTTATAAGGGGCGCCTCGCTTGAATCGTGGGCCGCTGAAGGATCGCTTCCGCCATTGGTTTGTGCCGACGCATGAATCTGGACGGTGAGGTGCATCGCGGAGCATGGGATGGCACGGGCGCCGACGAATCTAACCGGGTTGGGATGGGATGCCTCGCCTCCCGCCATATCTCGATGTATTGATTAATAATACGTGTTTGGTTGATTGGTTCATCCGGCAGGGCAAAAATCGAGAGCGGTTGCAAGGGTTGGTGATTGATGTTACAGGACAAAAACCGGAGCGGGTTTAGAGATGGTGTTATGGTCGTTGGCAAATTATAGGGTCGTGGTCCCGCGGCATTGCGGCAGCTTGTGTGTAAGTGGAGGAGTTAGGATCGATTTATTTTGTCCTCTAATCTTTCCATCGTGGTTTTTCCCTTTCGAGGAAAGCATGTTCGGCCTTCTCGCATGAATCCGCCTTTATAAAATTGAAGCTTCAAACACGGTTGAGATTCCGGCGAGAGAGGGATCTAAGGCTATTGGCGATGGAGCTCTGAGCAGGCGATTAGGGATAATAAGTTTTCCTTTATCTTAATGCATTGAATGTCTCATGGAAATGTTTGTGATAACAAATAGTTGTTGCCAGGCATGTCACGGAGGACTATGCTTACGCTTCGTGACCGCGCTTTAGCATGATTATTCCGAGATACTCCTTCTTCTTTGTGCAAAGTCCCTGTTTTTCAAATATGGTGCTAAGTCCAGGTTGTTTTCATACTCTTTTTCTTCATAGCCTTCCTTCTTCCTCTTATCAAACCTTTATTGTCCGTTTCATTACGATGGTGTCTGGCACGTGGGATGTTTTATTTGGAGAAAATGGACGTCCATATCGCCGGTGCAGTGTGAAATGGGTTTTATGGCTTATACTAAAGCTCCCCCCGGAGTTGTTTTTCACATTTCTTCGCTCGCTTGGTTTCTTCCTCGGGCATGTGCATTTAATCTTTGCTTGGGCTAGATTTCGCAATGATCCGTTTTCGGGAGCTCCAAGATTCGCACTCTTGCCGAAGTTATTGTTTTCTTTCCAGTCGATTTAAAGAAAGATATGAAGATCGAAAGTTTATGATCCAATTGTGTGTAAGGAATAGGAAGGGTCCGGACATAGTAGCAGAGGTAACAGGATAATGATAGTAGCATATTTTTGTACTTATCTTAAGGAGTCAAGATAAAAATATTATGTGCCATGTTCGGACCGGCGGTGGTAAAATGCGAGAGGTTAACAAGAAGACCATGGTGGATAATACTATTAAAATAGCTACAAGTTATCATCCGGATGGTGTCAAGGGGCATCAAATATGGATATAGTGCGCGACACCCATGATTTTAAATATGGGGTTAGGAGCTCGATATGGACTCCACTAGAATACGCCATCCATAGATTGATGTTTCATATGAGAAGCTCAAGCTACGGGTAAAACAAAATCGCTCATCATATTTAGTTCTATTGAATACCAGAAAGTGGAATTAAAATGAGTATTTTTGTCTTTCATCTTTTTATTCGAGCCTATTGTGTTTGTTCATCTTTTCATTTTAATTGGTATTGTATGACATGCGATGCTTCAAGAATTCGCCTCGGTTGAGTATATAAGAATTTTATAAGAACTTGATGGCGTGAGATTTTGTTCCCATCCGCTAAATGTGCATGGGTATTTTCCTTTGATTTGATTGCTCTTGATGGATAGCACTCAAAGATAGGATGTCAACATTCCCGCAAGGGTATGTATTTTTATTTGCTTCTAATGTCTTCATTTTTGAAAGAGATATATAAGTGACACTACCTACTTTATGTGCATGCCGAACCGGGCTTTCCAGCTTAAATCGTAGAAAACAACTACATTTAGAACACGCATTCTTTTCAAGAGCATGGACTGCGGTATGATGGTAAAGGAAGTAATGGCCTTTTGATTGACCGCGGAACATTGAGAGTCCCAAACTAAGATATATAGAAGAATCAGATCTAAAGTTGAAGATATCTTGCCACAAAGCATTGGCTTAATTATAAGGTATGCCCAATTGATGTGAAGAACGCCGTGCGCTACTTAATAAACACTCAAGGCATGCCCAATTAATGTCGCCTTTGTTCATGGGTTATTTATAAAGCAACCACTTAAGTGTTGATGCTAGGTAATTATAGATATGCTTCGATTTTCATGGAAGGAAGGAAGGAAGGAAGGTACTTTTTATCGTCCACTGAGACCAATCGGTCTATGGGACCCAATACAAAAACGCAAAGAAGCGACATCGCCCGGATTAAAAACCCCGCCCCGGAAGGGTTTTCGAAAAAAAAAATGGCAAAGAATCACCGGGCCGGACAAACTAACATACAAAATGCAAAAAACACCCAAATATATATACCATGCACCGCGTACCGTCTACCCTAATCGAAAGCGACAAAGGGGCAAAGGTGACCCTCGCAGGTCCCGTGCCTCTCGAATGTAACGACCCGTGGCACGTGATCGACGCGGTGTTCATGTCGCGACAAGTAAGGACCGCATTTAAGGGCACTAATCCGCCCTCGGGATCCGACCAACCGGGCAACCCGAAAGTGTGAGACTCATCCTCAATGGCACCCGCTTGAAAGCCGACAGAGCTCGGCCCCGGGGGGGCCCCCAATCCACCCGCCCGCCTCGGCGGAAGATGGTGGGTACCCGTCGCGAATGGAAGCAATGAGTCTCTGCCAAAGTACCGGGAACGCGGTAGATTGCAGGCCCCGCCAACACAAGGGTTGATGTGCTCCTTGTAATGGGCCATTTTGACTCGCTTCCGGGGTCCTGTGAGGTCGTTGGCGCGAAACAAGCGTCCAGGGTACTCCCGCATTTGTCGCGACGGCCGGCCGCGGTTGTCCACAAGACGCGATTCGTGCTCTACCGCGTTCCATTCGGGCGTAACCACGATCTCTCTTACCCCAAGCCGCCGCGACTCATTGCCACAATTAATGGCCGGTCGCGGGGAGCAAAAGCATCACCCATAAACCACTTTCTGAAAATAGGCGATGTGTCTATCATGGAACTTGGCCGAAGCGAAAGATTTTACAAGTAGACGATGATAGGGCGAAGGTTTCAACCCAAAGTGCCTCGCCAAAATGCAGACCGCCTGCTCAAAGTCATTCCATATTAAGCCAAAGAGGCAGTAGGGCCCCAAACCTGGAATTGTCTGAAGGGGACAGTCGACCCGATTCTGAACGGATGTATCTGATGGCCCCAATCTAGAGCTCGAAATACGGACGGTAGCCTTTGCATGGCATAAAGCGCTTTCCAAACCTGCCACCAAGTAAGCGGATAGACGCCTCCCGCCAGAAGCGCAGGAGGGGAACTCCACCCCTAGATACTTAGGTGGGGCTTGACGCCCACAGGCCGCCCCCGATATGTGAGTGCGTAAGGCATGGGGTGACGGAAGAGGATATGAGAACCACCCCGTCTTGGGCGATTCACGCCAAGATGTCCAGAGTCCGGACAAAATGTGTCTAGGGCATCCAGTGAGATCGCATAGCCGGGGGTGTGGACGCCAGGCCAACATCGTCCAGATAGATGAGCCGGGCGGATGACCCGGTGCAAAAGTCATGCCATCCCCCCATGCTCGGGTAGCGAGGGGCTTTTAACCGACAATGTAGAGGGGCAACCCCGCCGACCCATACTACCGGTGAATGCTTGGCCCTGCCGGCCGCATCCCCGCCAAAAACAACTCTCATACAACTCAGATATGGCATTCGCACAAAATGGAGCTCCCGGGGCTGACGCAGCTTAGCCTACGCTTTTTCCCGGGAATCGATCAAAAGCCTTCGCGAAGTCCACAAAGACATTACAAGTCTGGCCGATGATTCCTTTTGTCTTCAATCGCATAAATGATTGGGCCGCCTCTTCAATCGCCCTTGATATAAAGATATGGTCAATCGTTGAGTGGCGGTCTAAAAGCCCGCCCATGGTGAGGGCTCGCACATCACGGTGCCTCTCGCCCGCCGGTCAATCGCCGCCGAGAATGTCGCCCAACGGTTTGGCAAATACCGAAGTGACCATGATCGTCCGGTAATTGGCGGACGATGGGTCAGATCACCCGCCTTGTGAATGGGGAACAACCCCGCTTGTGGTCCATTGTTCGGGGAGACCTTCCCCGCATGCTCGCTGGAATGGTGGTAGTGAGGACCGGACAAGCTGGCCGCCACGCCCATTTGAGTAACTTCGGCCGCGATACCATCGAGGTCACCGCCTTCCCATTAGCTGACCGCTGTAGGCCCCCCCTCAACATCCTCCTCCACGAACCAATGGGGGGCCATCCCTGGGGGTATGGGCGTACGCTGCCCCCCGGGCGGGTCATAGAGCCGCCGCAAAGCATCGTTCCCACCGGGGTGTGATGTGGGAGAAAGTGTTTATTTGTGATTGCAGTGTGGCCATGTCATAGATCTTTGCTTCACTTTGTTCTCGGCCCGCATTCTCAATTGTTAGGAGCTGATGTTTCCATGTGAAAACCCATTATGCAAAATTACCTTGCTTTATTATTGCCATTTTGGCATATATCACTTAATATTCCCAACTTGAAGGCACGCTTTATTATTCTATTCTATTCTACTATAGTAGTATTTTAACATTACTACCTTTCTTATACGAAATATATTGACAATGTTCTAATATATTAATATCACCTCATCTAGGTCTATAACTCTAATTGCCCCCTCCTGCAAAAAGATGCATGAGATATGGGGTAACGTTATTATGATCCATAACCAACCATTTCACAAAATACGCTTATTACTTCAATCCACTTTATTAAGATATTTCAACCCTGTATAGTGAGTAAAAACGCATCGCTATCCACCCCCTTCTTTTGCACCATATTAAGGTACTTGACTAGTCAAATTCAAATAGCAAATTCCAAAATAGGGGGTTACGTAAATATAGTAATTATTAGGTTGAGATGGTTAACCGATCAACTTTGAAAAATAGAAAGTTTTAAAACCAATTTATTTACACCTCGAAAATGGAATTATTCTAAGATAAAACCCATGCCACCCACCGCCCTCCTTTGCACCACCCATCGGTCGTAACTTGTTATAATATATTATTATAATATATTACTAGACGGGTGCGGTTGTTTTGGGCATAAATACGATTCTACTGTAAGGAATGAACTTTACTCCTTGCATTTCTTCTTCTAGACATTCTACGAATTTCTGATGTCTTATGGATTCTACGACTCTCTCTTTATTGTTCTTGTTGCATTTGGATAAGACAAATGATTCGTGATATTTACTTTATAGGAACTCAAATTGAAGGGATTGAATGGGTGTAATAGTGACCGGTTGGAGTTGACGATGCATTCATAGTTAAGGTGCAATATTCTGCTTTGTAGTTGTGTGCAGCATAGAGTGTAACTATGTATGCGCTTGGTGATGATCTATGTATGTGCTTGGTGATGAGAGTAGTGTGGACTGCTTTGCATTAATGTGTGGATATTTTCCAAGATGGAAATAGTGTGGGTATGGATTCTATTTTGTAGTTTATGGGATTGGGGTTATGCTAGCCAATGATATTACTGTACCCACATTTCAGATATATTAGTTTAACTGTAATATGTCATTACAAATTGACATTTTTTGAGCAACATTAAAACCTAAAGCAAATATACTATAAGGCCAATATTGACACGAATAATATGCCACTAAAACTGTGCATATTCTAGATACAAAAGCTTCTTGCCGAATGTGTTTTGCGAATGTGTTGCAATTCAAAGACGTGAAGAAGAATTCAACAGAATCTAATTAATATTCAAAGTTCTATACTTGCCGCCTACAATGGGGCCTTATTGTGACCGCCATGTTCTAGTAAAGCCATAGCTTGAGAATGCTAAACAATTGTCAATTACAATATCTTTTAAATGAACCTATGTTAATTATATATGCACCAATAGGCATTCTAAATCATATTCATATCAATCAATAGATATCTATCAATCCTAGCGTTGCATTAGATCTCTTCTTATGCTTTTTAACATCTTCGTCTCATTAAACTAAATATAGCATCGGGAGGGACCATGCGGCAGGAAAGCGATACCAATTTATGGTCGTAGTGATATATCACCACTTCTTACAATGAAAAATAGGAATAGAACTTTCTTGTAGAATTGGACACCAATAATATAAGATGTGTAGAATAAGCAGATACCTATCCTCCAAAGTTCCATGCATACAAATATGGCTATGTTTAGTCATCCTAATATCTGCAAGAAACACATCATATGAAATGTGGAAAGCATCAAGTGCCATATAATCACATGGACATCAGCACAACACTAATATAAGATGTGCTACTATAGTGCGTATCAAGTTTCATGCTCACAAATGTGGTTATGTTCAGAAATCCTAGTATCACAATAAACACATCATATGAAATTACAGGAGAAGCATCAAGTGCCATATAATCACATGGACATCAGCAACTAATTTCTTGACAAAATCAATATAAGCTAGTCTATGGAGTAATGCCCAGATACTCATAAATATCTAATAGTACTTTTGATTTATTTGTTAGGTATAGGATTGTGAAGGGGGGAAATGTTGAAAGCTAGATAGAAATATGTGGAAAGTCAGTAAATAAGAAAAAGAGATTGAAGATTTAGTTTTGAAACAAAATTATTAGCGAGCAATGGCATTACCACTTCACAATTATAAGGAAGATCATCTACATTCAACATGGGTTACGTAGAACCTTGTCTATCTATTGCTCCATTATTGCACATGACTAACCCCAATTTCTCGATGCATAAGGAGGAGAAGAAGAAAAAATATTAACATGCATATGGAAAAATAACATGCATAGTCAATGTTAAAAGCGACAATGCCACTTGTTATTCTGCATAGCTTGGCAGATCATGTCACTCATGTTCAAATCAATAACAAAAATGGGTAACATACCTGAATGCAAGTTCTCTACTTATAATGCGAAGTCCATCGTTGCTCTCATCCTTCTTACTATTACATTATTGTAGAAGAAGTGAGGACAAACTATTTGGAATACGTTTATGCATGTAAATATTTATCAAAGTGACTCATCTTTTACTTGGCGAAGCTGACTCATACATAATCTTCCATCATAGACATCCTGCATGCATGAAGCCTATATATCAGAGTCTCTGTATACACCCATGCAAGGAATGTAGAGCCAAAATAATATCTATACAAATAGCAAAAATTCAAAAAACAAATATAAACATCTGGACGGGCCTATATTTGTCCATTTGTTTGTTTGATCCAGATAAGGCTTCTTGCATGGAAGCTAAGGTCCTCGTTATGCCTATCACATAACCCCTAAAATCGCAGTGATATCATGCGAAAAACCATTTGTAGAAAAGTGTCCACATCCAAGTTGTTAGAAGCAGGAGACAAAAACAAATACAAATTTGAAAGGGAACCATGAAAGAAGATGGATGATTTTCCAGCTGGAAAATGCTATTGCAGAAGTTGTGATTGGTACTATGAAGCAAGTCGCAACATTTTCATCACAACTTGGAAAGAACCGGTCGACCATTAGAGATGTCTTCTCAAGATGTATCAAACCAAAAATAAAGCAAAAGGGCCGAAAGATTGGAAAAGGGAGGAAGCAAAACTGAAATCCACATATTATTTGTGCAATTACCCATTAAAATATTCAGCCCCAACAATTGTGTTCCTAGAATGTGTTGCTAGATCCAAAGATACATTTAAGCTACAACTTTCTTCGTCATTAGAAAACCATGAGAAGGCAAGTTTAATAATACCTAAAAAGCATCGAAGCTTCTTTTGCAAAAATGACATAAATCATTCACTGTATAGTGAAAAGTTAGAATCGAGAATGGACTGAAATTAACAAAGAACAATCAAAGAACACATGCAACAAAATAAAGAAACATAATTAGGGCTAAGGATGGTTATTGATATATAGAAAGGTCAAGGAGTTGCATATAAAAATTGAACTATTATCTTGGCCTCATCGGGTTCTTTCATAAACTTTCAAAGGTTTATACTTCTAACCGTAATCACAAGGTGCAACCCTAAAAATAAACCACCAATCCATTCTAAAGCTTTGTTAGTGATCTGCCGTAAGTTGCAAAACTCAAATAATGCATCAATCACGATATAGTATCGCATTGTTTAACAAACACCGAGTCATTTTTTCGATCCAAATGTTGAAGGGGAACTCTTTACCGAATCCCGTGCAACCGCCAACAGGCCGAAATTGCAACCTAAAGGTAGATCCGTCCACCCAAACCGCAAAATAATGAACTTAAGAGGAACAGAAAAACGTTTTCGGCAATTATGCCATAATGTTGTTTGAAGTACCCGATTTTAACCGGATAGAGTAATGATTTTTTCATGGTATTGCATGTCAAGAACAAAACACAAATTTGGCATCAACGATGGCATGGTACCCGAGCCCCAATCGTTGGGCAAGCAAGATGGGGCACCCTAATTTTTTTTTCACCCGGACCCTCCTGCTGGATTTGATGCAAAATGGCGGCAAAGATAGTGCACAAATCATGTCAAGAACTTCCCAGAAAGCCCCAACGGAACCCCTTTTGACCTTGATCGAAAAAGGGAATCGTAACAGAGCATGTAGCTAAAGCTCAGAAAACAAAGTTCTAAATCATAGAAAAAGGCACACTCGATTTTTGGAACACTGGAATTTTTTTCCGGCGTTTAAAACCTTTAAAACCTTAGAAAATCATCCTTAAAAGAAAATCCAAAAAGTTTTCGGATAGTCGGGAAAACCCAATTTAAACAATAGATAATAATATATTACAAGAAACTTATCGCGGCGGCCTAGCGGCCGCCGCGAACGTTTCTCTTCCCCTTGGCCGCGAACATTTCTCTTTTCAATCACGTTGTTTGTAGTGTGGGTTGAGAAAAAGGGAATGTTTGCTAGGAATGTCAACTACCTAGTTTAGAAAGTAAACTATTTCCTCTTCTTGAAATTGATTTGTACAAAATTTGAAAGAAAATGTCAATGTTTATAGTATTGCAACATAAATTCGTTGCAACAATCATATTATCATATGTGAGAGGTGCTAAAATTGTTTGCCAAAGGTTATAACACTGTATAAAATTAAAAGATCCCTACCAAAATCCCCTAAACCTTCTTTTGAATCTTTTCTGAGAGACTGTTAAGAGGCCACCTATTGCTTTTCTTGTATGAGCCCATAAGTAGAGGCACACCTTGAGGCAAACACCTGATTGAGTACCACGCCCAAAGGAAGAATAAGTTTGCACTGCAGAATTAGTAGAAGAATGCTTCGAAACAATTTGAGAGATGAAAATAAAGGATTGGGACCTAAATCTTGCTGAATAAAGCTAGTTTAAATGGTAAAAGGAGCTAATCTCTCCCTCTTACGTTATTTGCTACTTATGTTTGTGTAACCACTAAAATCCTCTCGACCAGACAATGCCTTTCGTTGATGTTGCATTTGTTTAGGTCACCCAAATGGTAAGCTGCCTCGATTCTAGTGCATTATATATTCTAAGTCTAAAGGGCGTAGATGTTGGGGTTCTTTACAATTATGAATACAAATTCCCTTAATACTTCTAGTATAGAACTGCATGCCCCTGTAACTCACTGCATGCCCTATAACTATTGACGCTCACAATCCTCAAATTTCCAATACCTTAAACATGCTATACTTAGAGCCACTAATGCATGACCTTACATTGAAAGAAATTACCGATTGTGTACCTTATCATAGAAATAGAGATTACCATCCGCATGAACAAGCGCAAAGAGGCCTTCACAATGGGCTACCTATGCAATCGCGGTTGCATCGGCCGTGAAACATCACATAAAGCATAATCAAACAAGCATATCTTTGCACATAAAAGCGACTTTCATTTTATGTGCTCCTACATGAAGGCAATCAAATGATTGGTAAAGCCATACAATGCATATATTCTAAGACTTCTATTAATGTCGGGAAGCCACTACTATTGACAAATGTCGAGGGAAGTCACTAGATACGGTCGCGTTACATCATGCTTAATAAGCTGTACATAACACCCTATAACAATCAAAAGATGCAACATACCCTACGTTTAAGAGAACCCTCTTTATTATAGTGCATTGTGCCAACAAGTTTCTTTCCGAGGGATCCTGTAGTCATGTTGTCGATGAAACCGAGAAATCTTGTAACAAAAGATATCCATTACGTAAAATGATGAGTTGGCATGAGGGAAGAAGTTTTGTACAATAATTACCATCTCGATATTAATCCAATAAGGAGATCATGTCCGCCCCTTAGCCTCCGGGATCAAGCGCATGACGGATGGGGTTGGAATTATTGAAGTCGCGTGCTTTTACGTGGTCTTGCAAATTATCAAAACATATATTTTTGAGAAATTGTCAGTTGATAAGATGTGCTCCAATAAGCTTGCTTGCCTTCTCATTTGAATTGTAGTCACCGATGAAAAGGGCATCACCAACATTAAAGATGGCATATACACCCTCACCATCAAAGTTTGATAAGGCATCGAGGGCCATTAATGACTCCTACATTCACACTCCCGAAACAATGGACTTGCCTCCACTAAATTTGCTAGCAAAGCCATTTCCCCAACAAATCCAAGTGCTCTGCTTCCATTGCCGACTCCCCCAACCTTACGTTGGAAACGCATCCCCCTGTTCCACCTCGAGAGTTTCGAGTTTGCTTTGGCGGGGCTTGTATTTGAGATGTGCCAAAGAGACCTAAAGAAAAAGAATCTAGGTTGACAAATTTATTTCTCTCACAAACGTAAATCCAAATGCAAAGATTAAGTGATAACTCAACACTTGCACGGGTAGTGATCTTGCCATGGCTGTAATGTAAAAGGCCTGTTGAATGACTTTTCTCCCGCTGAAAGTTTGTAGCGGCCCCTCCTGAGTCTTGAAGTGATTCCGCGACTCGAGAAGCTTTGTGAGTTGGTCGTGGCCATTACTTATATGCATGCACCTCCACCTTTCCTTGGCATTGGATGTGATGCCGCATAACAACCTCGCTCTCCCATGACCAAATCCGCTATCCAATGGCGATTTTGCATCTAGTAAACTAGGCCTTGTGCATGTACAAAGAATATACGGTGATAATGAAATTCTCTTTGCAAAGGCATCAGCTCTATAGATGCAGCTAAAGAATGAGGTATATTGAATGCTCTCTCAATTCAAACCAAAATCAAATATGAGTGAAAGGAATTTTCAGCTCAGAAGCACTAACATTAAGGACAACCCTTTCGTTCCCAAAAGAATGGGCGAGCAACCAACAATCCGGGTAGAATAATTACAAAGAACTGGATCCACAACCTAAAACTGATCGACCCCATCCGCCATTGTACCCCGCTCCCATAGCTGGCTGGCTTTTGTTCCCGCAGATTTTTCGCCGGACCAGCTTCTAAACTCGGGTAAAACCGCCATTCGACCAAAATCACCGAAGAATCCGCGACTCACAAATCCCAAAGAAGGATATAATACCGCTATAGCTCGGCACATGCAAAAAGCCGGAATCATGCAAAAGGGCAAAATGCACCTTTCATTCGCCTCTAACTAAGACCCTTAGAGATTCATGGCCGCGATCGCTCCCTTCACCATTGCCATTGAAGAATCTGCGAAAAGAAGAATAAGTAAGAAGCCGGGCGTGAAGAATCGCCCAATAAAACTTCCGGAACCCCACCCGGTGAAGCCCACCACGGAAGACATTTTGCATTTTGGCACCTCGGGTTCGAGGTTTGAGCAATAAGGGCGAGGGCTTGGCTATGGTAGAGGCGAACTTCGCCCCTAATTGAGCAGGCGGATTGCTTGGGGGGAAGAACGCCAAGATCCCTCGGTTTTCTCTTTTCTTGAATTTAGAAACGCAATATAAGTATACGTGTCGGCCCCACGTCTGTCCTCAGCCCAGAAAAAATACTTCCTATTTTTTAAGAACAGAAATGTTACTGCTTTATATATGGTATGATACTAGTAACGGTGCCCAGCGTTGCTGGGCATAAGTGGAAACATGTAAACGATAAGGCAGCAATATTATCGAGGTGTCGCTCCAGCTATTACGATCCTCCCTCTTTCCCTTTGTGTTGGTGTTAGTGAATGTTGTGCCATTAATCCATCCAAGACTTTAGAGTTTGCTTCTATTGTTTAGCAAAGTGCCCATGATAATATGTGGTTGGGTTTGTTCCAAGGATCCATTGATTGGTTATGTTCGGAAGAAAGTACTGCTTTTGTATAAGGAATGTCATAAGTTTTACATGCGGCCAAGCATTATTGTGGATATCATCTATTACATTGTAGTGGCATGCTATAAGCATAAAAGTCTTTGGAATGGTGCCCGGCCGCAGCACACATATCTTGCTTCAAGGTTACCACTTAAATGTGATGTGATGTAAACATTTGTATTTCTTCTATGCAGTAGTTTTTTAGAAGCCATATGAATCTCGCCATAGCCATGTTTCCTTTGAAGGCACGTTCATTCCATTGGGACCATTAACCGGCTTCATTTTATTTTTTTGCACATCGTTTCTTGTGGACCGTCACTTGGTTATAGACATTTGGAAGTCCATATCATATCTTGCACGCTCTTTACATGCGATTGTGGCGCAATCTAGGCTATCCATGCAAAGGTGGCGCCAATCTAGGCTATCCATGAGAGCGGAGGAACATGGGAACAATCTAGGCCATCAATCAAGGCGAAGACATTGACAAAATCTCTGGCCGCCGATCATGCGAACAAACATGCATCACGATTTTTATAATATAGGAGGTGTTTTTGTAATATAGGAGGATTGCCCACCTTAGGTGGGCACCTCATATGCTTTACGTCAAGAGTGAGGTAAATGTTGTGTTCCTCATGACAATTCTTTTTTCTTTAGTGTATATAAAGAACATCATGTGAAACCAGCCTTTTAATGGCAGTTGTTATTTGGTTACAGTTGTTATTTGGTTGATGGCACGTCCTATTCTAAATACTTTGCAAAGCCTTCTCCATTCCATAGTTTATTCCATAGTTTACTGGATGGTCAATATGTCAATGCATGAACTACATCCAACATGTATGTGTTCTCATATCATCATGGCAAAATCATAGCTTGATTAATGGTCTCCTAACCATTAACTTAATAAAAACCTTTAAATATGCAAAGAGTTCCAAGACATCTGCATGCATTCTTATGCATTTTTACTATTTCTAAAGTTCCAGCGACCGGAAGATGTTCAAACTTTCAAAAGAACAAAAAACATATAGAGGCGTGGCCATTTTAGCACGACAAGCTCATTCCACCCGCAAACAACAAAGATAGTGAGAATTATGGGATGCAATCAGAACTATAGTGTTCAATTTTTCATGGTCCAAATTTTTCATGGCTGCTTACAAAATTGCAAGAAAGCTAACATATAAAAAGATTGTTTCTGTCCATCTTTCTGTATATGCTAAACTATGAAGTCCATATCAAATTCTCCATTGTGTACATAAAAGCTGAATTTTACTCACAAATGTAAACTTGTGCCATAAGAGAGGCAGATTAGGATAAGAGACAACCATCTTTGCTCGATTAACTACTTTCCTCGACAAATCGTTCAGATGAGGCATAGAGATAGAGCTTTGCATATAAGCCATTGCATGGATTTCATAGTTGTATCAAAGCAACAAAAAGCATAACTACTGGGTTACGGAACCATAATGGCCAAATTAGCATACATTATTTATGTTTCTCATGTGCACAACTTTGCAAAGACAACCGGATAGCCTCCCCTTTAGTTAGAAGTACTTTGAATAGATTGTGCGGTGGATTTCTTGTATATTGGAGACATCGCCTCTCAAAGAGAACATCTTGGTTATATTCTTTCCTCTATCTGATCAAACCCACCGGTAGGGCGCGCATTGTCATGAACGGTGTACGTATTTCTTGTGTTTGGGAAATCCGGGCCATGGAGGCATTTTTACCGGCTTACGTTTAGCCATGGGACATCCCTGTTGTTGCATGATCCTTGTCCCCTAAGTGCATTATCTAGCCATGCCCAATTACCGAATTTACAAAGATCACATAGTGGGAAATTCTATAGTGCTACTCTTGAGCAAGCAATTTAGTAGGAAAAACCATACGGACCCTATGCAAAACATAACGATTATGCGCCATGTGTTTATCGTGTTTGGAAAATTCAAGACCATGGAGGCATTTTTTACCGACTACGTTTTCTCTTTTACCACTTCTTTTTACGTTGCATGATCTCTGTACGTCCTAGGCAACATTAGGACTTCAAAAAATGCCCTTCGGTAATGCTCTTCAAACACTGGAATGGCCTATCCATCTGATGCAAGAACATAGAAAATTCAAAGTGAAGCTATGCGACATAAAGCAGTTATGCGCCATGTGACGTGGTTTGGGAAATCGAGGGCCATGGAGGCATTTTTACCACGTTTAGCACAAGACATCCGTTGTTGCATGATCCTTGCTTGTCCTAAGTGCATTATCTAGCCATGCCCAATTCTTGGAAATTTACAAAGATCACCCATTACCGAAATTTACAAAGATCACATAGTGGGAAATTCTATAGTGCTCTTGAGCAAGCAATTTAGTAGGAAAAACCATACTGGACCCTATGCAAAGATAAATTATTAAAGCCATGTGTTTCTTGTGTTTGGAAAATTCAAGACCATGGAGGCATTTTACCCTTCTGTTTTCTCTTTTACCACTTCTTTTTCTCGTTGCAACATTCTAGGCAACATTCAGGACTTCAAAAATGCCCTTCCGGTAATGCTCTTCAAAATTTGGAATGGCCTATCCATCGATTGCAAGAACATAGAAAATTCAAGCGTTGAAGCTATGCAGCATAACAGATTATGCGCCATGTGTTTACTGTGTTTGGGAAATCCAGGACCATGGAGGCATTTTTACCAGCTTCTGTTTTCTCTTCTGGTCACCGTCCTTTTTATGCGATCCACGTAGCCGCAGGACATCCCCTCTTGTTGCATGATCTACGCTATGAAATTACTATGTGCCCCAATTACTCCATCGCCCAATTCATCGAAATACAAAGGTTATAGAGTGATAAATTCTATAGTGAGCAAGCAAAAAAGGAAGAAAGACCATACCTGGACCCAGAGGCAACGTTCAGACTTCAAAAAAGCCCTTCCAGTAATGCTCTTCAAACATGTTAGAATGGCCTATCCATCTGTGCAAAAACATAGAAAATCCATGCATTGAAACTATGCAACATAACAAATTATGCATTAGATAATTGATTGAGGAAAGCTTAAGAATGAAGAGTGTTTAAATGGAAAGGGAGATTATACATTCCGCGATTCATTGGTTTCTATCGTGTGTCTAATGCTGAGAAGGGGTGTGAGTGTCTTGTCCCCCTAGCTGACCACATTGTACCTCTATATCTACAAAGTAGGGATGAAGAAGTAAGCTACATATCCCAATTGCATCAAACAAGACTTGGTTACCTTTGAGGGTAGAAAATAATTCCCTTTTTGGTGTGCTATATGGACTCACAAAGTCATTGCCACCAGTATGAACAGTTAGACAAGACACTTTAGATACAACAAAGCGGGACAAGCAAAAAAAAAGAGACTAAGCCGGCCGGGGATCTTGTTTTTATGGGCTTACTCCCTTTTCGAGTTTCTGCTTGATGTATCTAATTGCCACCGAGTGGCGATGTCATCCTAGGGGCAAATTAGACACATCAAACGTAAAAACGAAGGGGAGACTAAGCGGGGCTTACTCTCTTTTGAAGTTTCACGCTTGATGTATCTAATTCGCCACCTAAAATGAGTGGCGACCTCATCCTGGGGGCAAATTAGACACATCAACGGGACAAGCGAAAGAGACTAAGCTGAGGGGTGAAAGATTAGGAAGTCCACTAATCCTAATTGGCATCCGTCCCTTACATGGGGCCCTTAGCATGTAAACTAAGCTACCTATAAGTGCTCACCAGAAGTGCCTCAAAGAGTTTGAAGTTGCTTTTGATCCTCCCTACTCACACCTAAGGCTTGTACCCATCTTTGTAGAAAATTCATGACAGCAATTCTCAATGCAGCGATGATTACAAATCCCGCCAAAGAGAACATAAATTTGTCAATGAGAATACAATTATACTAAGCACTTCAGGAATTTTGTTATGAAGTGCCTCAAGGCTGGGTTTACCTTTGAATCACTTCGATCTTGCCTTGCTTTGAATCACCGATCTTGTAGAGTTGATCCATTCTCCCGGTGTCTGTTGAATTCAAGCGGAAAGTAATCCAAGGTTAGTACCACATGACACATTGAGGGGCACCACTTTTACACACCACAAATTCCATCATGACAAACTTTGCACCACAAATAAGCGTCATATTCACTACATGTGGTGTGGCATGTGGCACCGGGGTGGCGTCATATTCACCACATGTGGTGTGGCATGTGGCACCAAGCGGGTGCCACATGACACACCACCTATGGCACCCTCAATACCAAGGCACCACATATGGCAATCCATTACTTTCGCACCACAAATGGCGTCAAAGACACCACATGTGGTGCAAAATGTGAATCCATAGTGGTGCCACATTAGACACCACATGTGGCACCACAATGCAAAGAAGGCACCACATCCGGGGGCATCCACCACCCATATGTGGCGGGATAGCGTGGTGCAATATTTAGCGCGGCGGTTATTTCCACATATGGCGGACAATCCACCATTCACAAGTATCACCATATCTAACATCACATATGACACTAAATATAGAAACATATGGAAGCCAATTCACTATTAGGATAAGGTACCACGTTTGGTACTATATATGTGACACTACATATGCTACAAACTACATTATTAACATATAATTGGCACCATATATGACCGTCTGTAACACATTTGGAGCTACATACATCGCGTGAACTGAAATTATCCACCACAACTTCGAAACTAGCAAGCACAAATTTCCACACATAACTTACAACACACCCAAATGAAGAAGTAAAGTGGTGTGCGATTATTCAAGCTTGCTAGACCTTGGCCGGAAAATAAGGTTCAATATTAAATTGCATCATATGGTGGTTCGAAGAAGAGGTTGAAAAGTACCTATTTTTTGATTGATTTTCCCAGAGATTCTTCTTCACAACTTGAGGAGGCTTGAATTGTGGCCTAGTCATTTCAAGAGAGGAAGCATCATCGTGGCGGGTTGCTCTCGCTTCCTCACTATTTGAAATGCTTGCATGCTTCCTCTTACGTTGGGGCCGGAGAGTCTTGAGACCCTTTTTCTCTTAAATGTTGCCGGAAACTCAACCGGTTTATTTCTTTTCCTTTTGTGTGAAGGTAACGCATAGCGACCATAGTGCGTGAGGCCATGCCTCCCGGGCACACTTCACGGCCTTTGTGATTTTTTTGTAAAGGCACATATATTCATTATACCTCTCCTTGCTCGATTCTTCAACCCGCATGATGAAACAAAACAATATTCTAAACAACAAGGAGAATCATGGGCATCCCCAGAATCTAGAATGCAACCCATTGTAAGTGGATTTTCCTAATACTTTTCGGTCCCCAAACGGACTTCGATTTCTTCTTGTGTGGCGTAATGCTTTTTTTCTTACTGTACATTTCCTTGTAGGTGTATCCCGTGGCATTCAAGTCCGGTATGATCGAGCCATTTCGTGATCGATCTTCTTGCCGTAAATCGAAAATGGTCTTGGCGGATTAAGGGGCGTGATCGAGTTTTTTGAGGGAAAATGAAAATTCAGAATCAGAAATGGTCTTCTTGGGATTAAGGGAGCGTGATCGAGTTTTTGAGGGAAAATGATGGGTAATGCGTTCTTTGAATAAGCTTTGAATAAGACTGAAAGGACAAAATTTTGAATAAGTAATCATGTGTATTTTTGAAAAAATAACTCCCTCGGTAGTTCCCACCACACTTAGCACCAGTGTTGATTTTAGTGGCTATTTATCGCAAAATTGCTATATTTTTGTATTTTTGAAAAATTTGCCACTATGCTTAGTAAGTTTCCTTTAGTAAAATAGTGAGATTAATTCGCCAAATTTTTTTGGAGAAGCTTTCCCTCTTCTACTACATTCGCCAACTATATGGACTCAGTGAAGGAGTTTTTTCGCCTCTCTATCAATAATCTCAATTCATAAATCTCAAACAGATGGCCTACTTAAAGAACATAGAGTTGCCAATTTCATATAATTGGGGAGTATAGAGATGAAGGTTTTGAATTTTTATTTACCTATGCCTTAAATGTCTATAGAACATGATAAAGCCATACCATTTGATGTCTTTACCATGGGATACAATCACATTTGAGAAAATAGTATTCTCATATACAGAAGCAAAAGTAAATGGGGGCTTACGACATTAATTAGTGGCTCTTATGTATGTCATTATGTTGCACTCATGACAACAATACTATGGTAAGTTTATCGCCACATGCACTATAGAAATTCTTGAAGGGACAAAATTTATCACCTTCCAAAAAAGTTTCGAATATAAGATTATCGCCAAAATAGTATACCCATATTACGATATAGTACCACTAAAATCATCACTGCTTAGCACCCAAAAATGTGGTGCTAAAATGCACGTTTTTGTTCCACTACAACATGCTTGTGCCCATATGGACCAGCTATTGAAGCATGCCACAAAGAAGGCAAATGCACTGCACCATAGGCTATTCTACACCTACACATCTTTCCATTTAACACTCAGCCATCACATATCCTAAAAGCAATGACAATAGATCTATGCAAACTGACCTGCAAGCACTAACCCACTGCAAACTTACATCTATCACTAACCTTTATCACTAGCAATACGCAACAACACTGATATTTTCAGTAGATAATTATTCATTATTCATAGGCATCTGCCTAGAATGTCAAAGCATATGCATCTATATTCATTTGTTAAAATGACAAAATGAGCCATAAAAACCTGAATAAGTTGCTCCCGCAATAAAATTTGTTGTTTGTTGTATGCTCCGTTGGTACTTTACTGCTACAACTTGTGTAGCTATTTAGGCATCACTAGAATATGTGATTGAAACACAGCCTAACTCAAATAACAAAATTTTTAGAGTAAATATAAACATGCTTGCCTGACCCTAAAACATAGTAGCTACCAGCAAATATTCGAAATGGATCATGGCATTTCCTTCTGGCAGTAGTATAGCATTCAGCCTTGCTACAACAACGACAACTTGCCTCTAAGCACAAGTCGGCTATCCCCAAATCGAGATAGATATGTCTTTATTCCACCATAAAATAAATTGAATCGGGCTTTGTGGCAACGATCATTGGTCGGGCATCTCAATCGGGCTTTGTGGCAATGATCATTGATTGGCCCACGTTTGAACAAAATGGACCTTGTTTCATTTCATGCACATATGTATGTTCCCAAGGCATATAACCACAATTACTCATGGCCTTTACATATGCACTTGAGAACTTAAAAAGGTATATTGCCCCAATTTTACTTCTTGAGCACGCTTAACTATGTGGATGGCTCAACCAACACTATATCTGATGTATTATCATTTCAATAACATATGAACATCTCAATTTAGAACACTCAATTCCTCTCTGTAATGATTTTTAAGAATCAATTTTTATTCTTCGATTAGCCCCGAAAGCAGCCCATGCGACTTGACCCCCTCACGACGATGTCCCTAGCTATTCATGAAGTAGCGCCGCCACGCTGGTCGGATGATGACGTGTCACTTCGCTTAAGCATGACATTGCTCTGCTATGTGGCATTTTTGACTTGATAATTTGCAATGGCCTTTCAAGGGTCCGATTCTCGCAAGTGCACATGCATGAGGACAACAATGGGGAGGGTCTAGTGTGGTGGACTATGTGCTTGTAGTTAAGCGCCAAGATATGCATCTCATCGGTCGTTCCGGTGGGCATAGACGGTCGGGATGAGGAGGTCGACTTCGGATCACCTCCCACTTTATTTGGACCTGGTTTTGGCGAGCAGCGAACCCCCACTATGCCATGCCCCGGCCCCTCGGTTGAGACTTCGATTATGAGCAAAGAGAGGACTACGCCGGATGCTCATGGGACGCCTCCCGCACTTCGCAGACCTCCACACTAGAGCATGCACCGGACCGACTTCCTATTACGGGATGCAGCGGACACCGTGTGCTTTCGCCCCCGGCGTCGTATCGGTAGCAACATTCCCTCAGAACCCGATGGTTTGATGCGGATCGAAGAACGCATAGCGGTAGTCGGGCCACATCTCGATCCGGTACCGCCAGCAAAGTTACGGAGCCCACCGCTATCGCCCATCCGAAGGACACAAAGGCGCCGTACCTTGCCAAGCATCGTGGGGAGATGTTCGCCCGCCGACACTCATCCTCGAACCTTTGGCGCAGAGTGCTTCAAGGCCAGCCCACCCACGGGGACATCACACCCGGCGGTGGGAAGCGATTACAAAGCTGACTCTATGACCCGCCAGGACGCTGCATGCGCCCATACCCCCCGGGATGGCCCCCATTGGTTCTCGTGGGACGCAGGATGTTGAGGAGGGCCCAAGAACGGGCTAGCTAATGGGAAGGCAAAACCTCGATGGTATGCAGCCGAAGTTACTCAAGTGGGGGGGCAGCCGCTTGTGCCGGTCCTCACTACCCCTGTTCAATGTAGCATTGCAGGAGGGTTTCCCGACAATGGACCACAAGCAGGGTTGTTCCCATTCACAAGGCTGGGCGACAATAATCGTCCGGGCCACCACGGACGATCATGGTCGATTCAGTATTTGCCAAACCGTTCGGCATTCTCGAGCAGCAGTTGACCCTTTAGGCGAAGGCGGCGGATAGGAAGCCCTCACACGCTGGCGGTGCTTTTCGACCCGCCACTCAACGATTGACCATATCTTTACGCCGGGCGGGCATCGATTGAAGGTAGGAATCATCGGCCGGACTTGTATTGTCGCTTTGTGGACTTCGCAGGCTTTTTGATACGGTCCCAGGAAAAAGCCGGGCTAGGACTGCGTCAACGGGGCTCCACGCGCCTCGCGTAATGCCATATACAGGTTGTATGAGAGTTGTTTTGGCGGGGATGCACCGACGGGCCAAGCATTCACCAAGTAGTATCGGGTCCCAGCGGGGTTGCCCCTCTCGCCAACACTTTTGGCCTCTACATTGATCGCTTAGAGCCCCCGCTTACGAGCATGGGGGGATGGCATACAGCTTTTGCACCGGGTCATCCGGGCCCACTCATCTATGCGGACGATGTTGGCCACGCTGGCCACACCCCGAAGCTATCGCAGCCTCACTGGATGCCCTAGGACACATTTTGTCGCTGGACATATGCGTCAATCATCTGGCCAAGACCGGTGGTTCTCATATCCTCTTCACGCCACCCCATGCCTCCCCGCACTCACATATCGGGGACAGACTGTGGACGCCAGCCACCTACAAGTACCTAGGGTGGAGTTCCCTCCTCGGCGGTTTTTGTTCTTGTAACTTTTCAATCTGTTATCTTGTAAAAGGGAACACAAGAAGTTGCCACTAAAGGAGATTGTGTCCAAAAGCAAGCTATTGATGCAATACTTTTAAAGCTTAATATGACATCACTTAACTCACATCTACGTAACTCAATGAAATGGTCTTTTGTCAAATGCCCGATTGAATTTTCTCTTCTCTTATCTTATCTTATCTTCTAAACCTCGATTTTCAAGATATGGAAGTCCCGGATAAGAAAAGGATGTGCATAGTACAGGAATTAAAAGTGATAAAAGGGCCTATAAAAATTGTAGCAAACTGTATAAAGTGATATGTTATGCCTTATCTAAATGCACCTTAACCGGCCCATTTCATGTAAGGCCCAAATCTAATGTAAGGCAAAACACCGACCATTGCTTCTTTCAAGCATTTACTTATGATGGCGTAAAGCTTAGCGAAGTCTCGTCAACATGCTATCCGAAGGGATTATAACCGATATTTTCTTCTTTGGGAAGAGCGAGGCTATGATCAGTGGTCTGATAAAGCAGCTTGGAGACCGAAGAAGCAGGGTCTGATGCGAGCTTGGAGATCGAAGAAGCCACGTCTTTGGTAAATTAAATAGCACAAGGCTTGGAAGGGATTATAGCCAATAATGGGTTTTTTCAAGTAAAGCTAGAGTATGAGAAGTTTGCATTGGCAGGGCACAGCAGAGGAGGTAAGGTAGCCTTTGGACTAGAGTTAGGTTTTGCAAGCATGGAATTGAAGGCCGTAGCTATAGTAGGATTAGATACGGTGGATGGAACCCCAAGTCCGGAGCATTGATAGTAAGAGCAGGGTTGGGATCCATGAAAAGGAACTCTCTTTTTCCACCTTGTGCTTCGAGATACATGGACTTTCTGGATTGAACTTTGGGTGGTAGAGGTAAACTTATCTAGTTCGCAAAAATGGTGTTTCTAGAGGTTCGTTGAGTAGCTTTTCTGGAGCTCTGGTTGATGCCTTTCTTCAAGCTATATTCTTGGGAGATAAGTAGGTATTTGAGAATTGCCCTTGTACTGCTCTTGTAGCACTAAAACCTCCTCAAAACTACGATTTTCTAGCATCAAGATCATTTCAAATGCTTCAACAAATTGCTAACTAGAGAACAATTCTTTTATGAATGCAATATGAAGAAAATAGTCTCCATGAAAATAATCCCCACGCACTTGGTACCTTTAATAAAACTACGAGATGTATGGCAAGATAGTTCCAAGCATCCATTCCATATTTCCATTTGTGCAGCGGACGAAGCAGGGGGCATGTAGATCCATGGAGCAGGCTGCTAAAGCATTAGGTCATCGGCATTGGGTCATGGTTCATGGTTCAGTCAATATTTAAGCTTGTTTTAGATGACTCTGTTACATGGGTTTCTCTTTCAAATTACTGAGAGCATGAAGAAATTATAGCTCATTATCTTGAAAAACTTTTCATTTTGAAGTTGTGGCAACTACTTGCCACATGTACAAAAAAGAAAACAAAAAAAAGGTGGTCTATTTTTAGTGCATATGAGCACAATGGCTTTGCACAAGAGCTGGATGTTTTATACAAAGAGCAGATGTCACAACATGAGACTTGGAAGCCTTGTTGTTGTGACAACATCTTAGTTTAATAATTCGGAAGTCATAATGATTGCAGTATGGACATTTATGGCTGTCCACAGAACTTCTCAATATCGAAAAAAAAACTTGAAAAAAAAAATGAATAACTTTTGTTTTGGTGTATTATGGGATTTGTGTATATTTAATAATTTATATGTTATTCATAAACTTTTCAATGAATAACAAAACCCCAAAAAAAAACATCCATGATACACCAAAACAAAAATCTTATGTAGTGGAGATCTTGCATTCTTCCTTGTTTTATTGAAATTTTGTTAGCATATTTTGGGGGGGTTAGTGAACGTAGCATGCGAGGTAAAGAATTTGAGTGAAGGCTTGCACTCTCATATTCCTTAGTAGTGCACATGTAAGATAAAATAGATTTAAAATTCTAAAGATTTGGACATTGTCAAATACAAGCATTGTAACTAATGGGGGTAGATAAAATTTGCAATGTGATTAATATTCCATCAATCACCGTGCATATATGATTTTTCCTCAATTTTTTGATTAATACATGTCGTATAACTGGCTACATCAAAAAACCTAACTCCAAACCAATGTGTGATTATGGAGTGATAATTCATTTTGTTTAGGATATCAAAATTTTTATGGAGTAAGTACATTGTGCTCCAGGCTCGTGCTCCTGTGGCATCTCTGTGTGCTTACACAGTTAGATGAGACATGTAAATGTTGTACTTTTTCTCTGATTAATAAACTTTTTGGCTTTCGTCCTTCAAAAAAAAAAAAAAAAAAAAAAAACCCTATCTTTGTAACGCTTTTTACATTAAATTAATAATATATTATAATTTTAAAGTGGCGTCTCAAATCGAAGTTATATCGCGTTACAATTGATGGGTCAAGTGAAATGCGTTATAAATTGGCAACACGTTAAAAAATTGTAATGCGTTTCAAATTTGAAACATATTACAATTGTGATATGCATTTCAATTTGAAGTATTTGAAATGTGTATCAAATTTGTAACGTGTTTCAAAAAAATCTACTAATAAAAATTCCTGAACATTGAAATGCGTTGCAAAATAAAGAAAGAACGTTTCAAAAGAAATAGATTTTTCAATAAACCTGATATAAAACATCATTCACGATACAAATTTATTCCAATGACATGTTGCAAGATACATGTAGGAGAGGTCCGGTACCTGCAGCCAATCATCATAATATTAGCAATAGACTTGGTAATGAATGAAGGGCCAAAGGTTACAATGGAGCCTCTTGGTGTATAACCATTTAGCTTTTGTAACCCTTTGCCCAATTAGCTAGAGATAACATAGAAAAGGATGGAATGTTTCATATTAAGTCAGCTGACCTATATAGCATGCTTAATCGAGAGACAACAAGTCATTTATTTGAATAGTTAAACTAGATCAAAATTTTTTTATTCTAATCATTAAAAATAAGAAACATATTCACCAAAGATGAGGGCGCTCTACTCTTTGAGGCAATGTCGTTCAGATAGTGTACAATCAGCTTTTGAAGTATGTCTGACCCTTTACATTTTAAACCTCTCGCAGAATAGACTAAAGTCCACAAGAGTACCTGAATATGAAGAGTACGCTCAATGTTCTTCAGTTGAATGTGTATGAGATTGTTCCTTTATTGTGCATCCACAAAAATGTAGCTAGAACAGTAGCCATTTTCCATTCTAAACCATGACCTGCAACTGATGCTAAAATTGTACAGCAGCATGCCTCCATCCATTCTAACAGAGGCTGGGAATGTATTAAATGCCGTCACATAGCTCTTGGCATTTTCGCCCATTCAAGGTCACCAATCTTTCAAAAGGCACATTAGACTTCTCGTGAGAGAACTAGGATCAGATCTACCAGCAGAATGGCAGCCAAACTAGGCATGAAGCGACAGAAGATTCAACAAGAACAAGCGGCTACAAAGCGGCTCCTTTTTGTAGAAAAACCCTACATGTTAGGGTTGCTCTTTTTGGCAAATTCTAAGTGAAACTTGCATGTGAAGATTGCAATAGGAGTACGGCCATTTACATTTGAAATATTTACTAGCCAACAATTCATTGATATAGTACTTTAAAGTGTTCAAGGAGAAAGCAAAAGAGAACTATGCATGCAAGCAATTTATAGAATATTGACAAATAGCAAACATGCCATTTATGTTCATATTCAACTAAAAAACCTCCTACTTCATGTATAAAAACAACAAATGATCTTTTAACTTCAAATTTTTACCTTGACGTAATGGTTGTGTGCCAGGATATCACCAAGATTGGCACAATGCTATGTTGTTACAAATTACGGTGCGCCACTTGAGGGAGGTACAACTTGAGAGACATATACATGGCTATTTGAAGGGAACTTTCTGGTCTTAGTATGACTTGCACTATTTTTCTATTATTTGCAATGGCAATATTTATCGAATTAAAAAAAAAAAAAAAAAAAAAACCCTTAAGTCTGGTACAGACCAGACCATTAATCTTAATCAAGACCTTTGTCTAAATCAAGATTCAATTTGCAGCTCTTAATGCATACAGGTGTATATGCATTAAGACATAGACCTGGTTACATCTTTTTCCTTTCCATATCATTTATATTCAATACTTTATGAAGAACAAAACATATATCAGTTTTTGCCTTAAGACTTAGACAAGGTCATCATTTTAATAATGTAAAACATCTGTGAAATTTCACAACCGCAATAATACTGCCCCAACTTATATTATGAGCAAGTAAATTACCTTTATCAATAATAGCATATCAAGTTTATCTTACGACCATTATGACATCGTCAGAGTACAAATGTAAAAACTTCACGTCATATCTTCCATCCGAAAGGCGTAAATCCAGCTACTTGTTTAAAAGAAAACAAAACAGGGAGTAGAGGACCCTGTTACCTGCAGTAGAACCAAAGGACGGTTAGCCAAGTTCATGGGTAAGAGCCTAAGCTACTAGCAGGCATCATGGGGTCCTCTAAGGTTATCCCCCTTCACACTGCTTGCAATCAGTAAATACTTAAAATTATACATGAATGCCATACCAATCTTAACCCAATGGCAAAATACAATTATAGAATCACTATGGTCAGATTTATTGGCTGTCTACCTTAACGATTTTACATAAAAGCTTCTAGATCTGTCTGTGCAGTCCAGCCCATGTGTCAAATGTCACTCAAATTAGCGTTTTAACATTATTATAGTGTAACTAGATTTATAGCTTCATATGTGTAGATACCAATTGCAAATAGATCCCATAAGTCTGCTCCAGCAACAATTCATCAGCATAAGCTTTAAGTTTACAGCATACCAGTTTATACCATGCTTACAGGAAACAATTACTCTTATGCATCAGCAGACAATAATAGATCTATATCTATCTTATCACCCACAATTTTCCAACTCCTATTCTATGCCAGCAAATGCCTTTATCTACTTGACCATAAATGTTCTAATTACAAATCAAGTGCAACTTTAAATAGCAAATCGGATTAAAATGCACATGCCATCTCCACAAAATACATCAGAGATAAAATAGGCAGATCCAGCATTTAGTCATTTAACTATTACCCAGATCAGATCTACACAAAAATAATAGCATTTTATGCCTATGCAACAACCAGTCATTAATTTATCCAATGTCTAGATATGCCTCCATACATAAATCGTGTAGAATTACATTAAATCGCATCTAGATCAGCATAATAATCATATTCAAATGAAAAAACCTGAGTTATTTGGTGGATCTGTAAGTTTGCTCCCATCCTTTGCTTCCTTGTTCAGCATGTTGCTGGAGTTCCTTTGTATCATGCTACATTTCTGTGCAGTGGTTCCAGCCATACAATTATCTACCACCAGCATATTTCCCTTGCCACTCCGAGCAATGGCAGATCTCTCCGAGCAATGGCAGATCTCTCATGGCGGCCCATTCTCATTCCCAAAGCAGGCGCATGATCAAAGAGACACACTGTAGTGTCAAAGCAAAGCCCTAAATATAAGAATGGATCTAGGAACCCTAAGTTTTCCAGCCAAGCTCATATTACGGCCAAGCCCATATTACGGACTGCCACAAATGCATACCATATATGTTAAGGTTATGCGGTTAAAATTCCATTTGCCATATCCCAAATAATGGTAAACACATTAAAACATCCCTTTGCATAATGCACCATTACTCATGAACCAGCATGCAATCGCCAAAGCCCTTGCTACTGACAACTCTACGGTACAAATGCAAAGTACTAATCTTATGAGGCAGTGCCATTAGATCTTAATTGCCATATCTTTTTCTGATAGCTCAAGGCCATAAACCATCACAAATGCCTGCCAAATTAGATACCTCGCCATCAAACACTCATGTATTTATGCCACAAATTTGTGGACTTAATAATAAAAAATCCTGCCTCCATCCGTAGGTCAGAAAAGCCTCAGCAAATTTCATATTCATTTTATGAAGTTATGAAGCAACAAGGTGAGTAGGACCTTGTTGCAGCCAAGGCCCTACCCAACCTGTAATGCTTTCCTACTCATATGCAAAATAATGTACAATGTACCAATACCAAAATCTCAAATGCTATTTTTATCTTATTTAATTCCAAGTTCATCATGATCCATGGGCAAATGCCATTCCACGGTTTGGGCAAATGCCTTTCTAATGAATAATTCAATATTTTTGATTCTTCATGACCAATATCCATTGGTAGTTGACATCATGTCCATTAAATATGACGTCGTGTTCATCCAATCTGTCATGTTCCTAAGAAAATACCATCATTTGAAGTTTAGTACAATGTAAACACGAAAATAACCACGGTCTAAGTTATGGTATAACCAAGATGGCGAGATTATATAAAAACCCTTAAGTCTGGTACAGACGGACCATTAATCTTAATCAAGACCTTTGTCTAAATCAAGATTCAATTTGCGGCTCTTAATGCATCTGAGTGTATATGCGTTAAGACATAGACCCTGGTTACATCTTTTTCCTTTCCATATCATTTATATTCAATACTTTATGAAGAACAAAACATATATCGGGTTTTGCCCATGCCTTTCTGTTGCCCGGCGCTGGCGCCGGGCGCGGCCTGGCGCCGCCTCGAGGCCTGCCCGAGGGGATGCAATGATGGATGGCGTTGGAGACGGGCAAATGAAGGATGGCTTCGCGGTGTGCTCGAGTGGATGTCCTGTCACAAGATACCGGGAAGTCTTTTGGCGCTTTGGAGGGCTGGTGGATGGGTGAGGAGGCACCTCCGATGGGCGATTTCCACTGGCGGTTTTCGGCGCCGCGCCTTCCCTGCGTGTCCGGGCGATTGGCGTAGGGGGCGTCTGTTTTCCGGCACCGGGGCCAGAAGAGGTTACGGTTCTGAGTTGCTTGGTGAAGCTTTGCTGGCGGAGGTATGAAGGTATGCTTGTTGCTTGTGCAACAAAGATGGATTTTTGGATCGGTGAGCGACCATAGTCATCTCCGGCAGCGGTTTTTCCGTGTGGTTTTAATCCGGGTCATGATGGTTGTGTTCTAGCTCACGTTGTGCTTTGGTTTAAGGGCTTCGGCCCATGTTCTTGTTTGGACTTCGGTCCAGGACTTCGGTCCCTTATGTACTTGGTCCCATAACCCGATTGGGTTCCGTGGACGTTAAAAATTTTTCCTTCCTTCCTTCCTTAAGACTTAGACAAGGTCATCATTTTAATAATGTAAAACATCTGTGAAATTTCACAACCGCAATAATATTGCCCCAACTTATATTATGAGCAAGTAAATTACCTTTATCAATAATAGCATATCAAGTTTATCTTACAACCATTATGACATCGTCAGAGTACAAATGTAGAAACTTCACGTCATATCTTCCATCCGAAAGGCGTAAATCCAGCTACTTGTTTAAAAGAAAACAAAACAGAGAGTAGAGGACCCTGTTACCTGCAGTAGAACCAAAGGACGGTTAGCCAAGTTCATGGGTAAGAGCCTAAGCTACTAGCAGGCGTCATGGGGTCCTCTAAGGTTATCCCCCTTCACACTGCTTGCAATCAGTAAATACTTAAAATTATACATGAATGCCATACCAATCTGAACCCAATGGCAAAATACAATTATAGAATCACTATGGTCAGATTTATTGGCTGTCTACCTTAACGATTTTACATAAAAGCTTCTAGATCTGTCTGTGCAGTCCAGCCCATGTGTCAAATGTCACTCAAATTAGCGTTTTAACATTATTATATTGTAACTAGATTTATAGCTTCATATGTGTAGATACCAATTGCAAATAGATCCCATAAGTCTGCTCCAGCAACAATTCATCAACATAAGCTTTAAGTTTACAGCATACCAGTTTATACCATGCTTACGGGGAAGCATGCATCATGTCTTTAACAATTACTTTTATGCATATTGCGGACAATAATAGATCTATATCTATCTTATCACCCACAATTTTCCAACTCCTATTCTATGCCAGCAAATGCCTTTATCTACTTAACCATAAATGTTCTAATTACAAGTTTTACATTGTGCAGTAAGTCTCCTTTAGTTCAAACTATGGTCAATGCACTCCTTAAAATAATTGGAAATTTCGTGTACAGCAAGCTTTAAGACAGTACACAGAACATTTATATTCAAGTGCAACTTTAAATAGCAAATCGGATTAAAATGCACATGCCATCTCCACAAAATACATCAGAGATAAAATAGGCAGATCCAGCATTTAGTCATTTAACTATTACCCAGATCAGATCTACACAAAAATAATAGCATTTTATGCCTATGCAACAACCAGTCATTAATTTATCCAATGTCTAGATATGCCTCCATACATAAATCGTGTAGAATTACATTAAATCGCATCTAGATCAGCATAATAATCATATTCAAATAAAAAAACCACGAAGTTATTTGGTGGATCTGTAAGTTTGCTCCCATCCTTTGCTTCCTTGTTCAGCATGTTGCTGGAGTTCCTTTGTATCATGCTACATTTATGTGCAGTGGTTCCAGCCATACAATTATCTACCACCAGCATATTTCCCTTGCCACTCCGAGCAATGGCAGATCTCTCCGAGCAATGGCAGATCTCTCATGGCGGCCCATTCTCATTCCCAAAGCAGGCGCATGATCAAAGAGACCTGCTTGTAGTGTCAAAGCAAAGCCCTAAATATAAGAATGGATCTAGGAACCCTAAGTTTTCCAAATTAAGCTCATATTACGGCCAAGCCCATATTACGGACTGCCACAAATGCATACCATATATGTTAAGGTTATGCGGTTAAAATTCCATTTGCCATATCCCAAATAATAATAAACACATTAAAACATCCCTTTGCATAATGCACCATTACTCATGAACCAGCATGCAATCGCCAAAGCCCTTGCTACTGACAACTCTACGGTACAAATGCAAAGTACTAACCTTATGAGGCAGTGCCATTAGATCTTAATTGCCATATCTTTTTCCGATAGCTCAAGGCCATAAACCATCACAAATGCCTGCCAAATTAGATACCTCGCCATCAAACACTCATGTATTTATGCCACAAATTTGTGGACTTAATAATAAAAAACCACCCCTAGGTACTTGTAGGTGATTATGGAGTAATTATTCATTTTGTTTAGGATGTCAAAATTTTTAATAGACCCATTTAGGTTCATAGATAAGATCTCACAAAAAAATGTCTAAGCCTTCATGTCGATCCTCTTTGCTAGTATAAGGAGTTAAGAATTGTTTCAAGAAACTACCTTCCCCAACTTGGGTACACCAACTAAAAATTTTATATTTCAAAATCATTGACATGAAAATTTAATTGT
Organism: Isoetes taiwanensis; assembly: GCA_021234155.1. NCBI lineage: Eukaryota > Viridiplantae > Streptophyta > Lycopodiopsida > Isoetales > Isoetaceae > Isoetes > Isoetes taiwanensis. Next base: position 19,774,550 of record JAJEKV010000013.1, read on the forward strand.
TCCATTAACTTATCACTAGAACAAAAACCCTATCTTTGTAACGCTTTTTAAAATGTTTTTTACATTAAATTAATAATATATTATAATTTTAAAGTGGCGTCTCAAATCAAAGTTATATCACGTTACAATTGATGGGTCAAGTGAAATGCGTTATAAATTGGCAACACGTTACAAAACTGTAATGCATTTCAAATTTGAAACATATTACAATTGTGATATGCATTTCAATTTGAAGTATTTAAAATGTGTATCAAATTTATAACGTGTTTCAAAAAAATCCACTAATAAAAATTCGTGAACGTTGAAATGCGTTGCAAAATAAAGAAAGAACGTTTCAAAAGAAATAGGTTTTTCAATAAACCTGACATAAAACATCGTTCACGATACAAATTTATTCCAAAGACATGTTGCAAGATACATGTTACATGTTTATTTACCAAAAAAAAAAAAAAAAAAAGAAAAATAAAATCTTCAACCTGAACAAACAGACTTTCTACTCTTAAAAGACTTTTATTAAAGACTTTTTCAAGGTACAATTGGCAGCCCTAAGTATGAAACAGGTGTATTTCCACTTAGGCCATAATATGGTTACTGAATATCCAAAATACATCAACAAACTGTTTAAAGCAAATAAATTTACAAAGGGGAATAAAACTTGTAACTCCAAAAAGGTCATAATATACATGAGAAATCTAGAGATACAACAAAACTCAGAATAATCTGCTGTTTTAACCAGCAGCAAACATCTGTATAAAAGAGTAGAAAGAAGGTACTGACCTTGTATAATACACAAATATATCATATGCAGTACAAAAATAACATTACATAGATAATTCTTGAAAAATCCTTGATAAAAGAGTCTTGCCAGCATTATGAATAATGTGAAAAACACACAGGGAGCAAGAAATCCCGTTACCTGCAGCAAACCATAGGAACATTAGCCTTAGTCAGGGTAAAGACCTAAGCGCTAGCAGGTAAGCTTAGATTTCTTGGGCTCATCGCCCTTCACCATGTATGTCTTAATAAACAAACTAGAAGGTGTAAAAACTGAGGAAACTTTCCAAATTAAACCTATAACTCATATGGCTAACAATCATGCTATAGCATAGACGGAGTTTTAGAGGTAATAAGAGGAGGTTAAGGCCAACTCCGATCTGGTAATATGTTAGCAAGTTCCATTTATACCAAACATGTAAACAAATAAACCCAAAAGGTGACTGTTCATTACTTTACACAAGTAACACTTACGAAAGCACTTACTAAGCATAGAGAAATACCCAAGATCAAAGGTTTATAGCCGTTTCAAGTAATAATCATAAAGTCAAGCTTATGAGAACATAAAGTGAGAATAGTAACAGGAACATACATATTTGTTAACTAAAAAGTAGAGAGAACTTCAGATCGATATACCTAAGAGAATACAAATAGCAAAGAACTTAATCATGAAACATCATGGGACTATGTATATTTTCTATAGCAAAGCATCCAAAGATAATAATTTTAGAACAAATAGCAAAGAATACGTAAGATCTAAAGGAGGAAAATAAAGAAAGTACCACCGAGTAAGGGTAAATACCATAGAAAAACCAGCCAAGAACAATAACACGTTAATTAAAATGATGCTATACTACAAAATAGCCATATACCTATAAGGAATAAAATACGGTTATAGAGCTAGCCCAGCCCAAGAAATAAACCTAGGCCCCTGAATCTACAGGTCCATAGAAAGACTATCAACATAGAGATGAACTCAAAAAGAGAATAAACACCAGCCAGAACCAATAAGCTTTTTGGAGAGTTTAAAGCGAATAAAGAACTACATTATTATTTGGCAACATACTATAGGTTAGTAGAAGCTAGAGCCATAATAGCTGAAAAACAATAATCGATATGCAAATAGACTAATCATAGATATAATTCGAGAGACATAATATATCCCCGTCCACAACCGAGCAAGAAATACAATAATAACCACATAAACCTGCCTAAAATGGGTTGAAAGCCAAAGCAGACACAATATATCAAGAAGCAATACTAAAAGTGTATAGGCTCAGCATGAATTTTACAAACAGTAAGAAGTCTACTTAAATAATAGAGAAACTGGCCAAGACCTGATCAAGCAACTTACTACAATAAATAGAGATATGGAAACAACAAAGATCTATAGAAAAACCTAGATAATTCATCCAACCTGGTTAGAAGATGCAGGATAACCCATAGCTTGGGAAGCAGCTGGTATGCTAATGCCTGAGGGAGTTAATTTGCTAGATCCATCACCAATATCCGGGTATTCCACCATTACTGCTTTATCAGAGCTCTTTTGGGCAGTGCTCTTCTCACTGGCAATTTCTATAGAATCATCACCCAAATTTCGATAGGAACTGCAATAGCTTTAGCAGCTACAACCTTTTTATGGAAAGAGAAGGGCTTCAACTTCTTGGCAGCCTTGGTTTCCTTAGCATTCTCTTCCTCAATTCTTCTTCTGGTAGCCATGTTTAAGTCTCCTTTCTTCCGGCCCATGCCACCATTAACAAAGCTCCGACATCAAGACAACTGAACAGTAAATGAGCATGGCAACGAAATCAACTCATAAACAGCAATATATGGACAAATCACAGGCTATTTTACAATAGCACTTGATACCGTCAGTCCTAAAGTCACGAATGACAGTGCATACCTGGAAGCCAGCTCCAAAACCAGCAAGTTTAACATCAGATGTATTATTAGAAGAAAACATTCACGATATCTTTTCGGCCACATATCCGTAACCCTAAAGTTCAAAAAACAGGTCTGTAACAACAAATAATTTTCCCTTTACCATTTTTGACCACCTAAGTTATATTTAAAACAATATTATCACTGGTTTAAGAATAAACAAGGTCAAAATACTAAAGTCTCAACAAATTACTTGTAATAATAACCACATAATAAGCCCAAAAAAAATATATGGGGTAAATCCTAAGATCCACGCCAAAAGTAGAGGTATTTTCCAAATGTTACATAGTGGTCTTTAAAACATAAGAACCAATGTGTGGGTCAACAACAACCACTTAAACTATAACAAGTCTTGTAGAGCCACCCCTGAACATGAAGATAAGCAAATCATGTTTCCAACACTACTCCATGCACTGATCATCACTGTAGCTAGTAGATCTGCATACAAGGATAGACATCCTAATTCCCACTTTATCACCATACTTGGTAAAATAACATAATGTTAATCCCAAGTTTAATGCATGCACTGTTAAGTAAGAATTTTGTGTAAAAGTAAGCAATAGGGAACACCCATATGGAATTGCAAGTCCCCAATTACAAAATCATTATGGGGCTAATATGTTCCCCTACACCAGTAGTCAAATAATATCATTATTAGCCTTAGCATAACCAAATCTCCCCTTTTTTTTATATATGAAGTCTTTATAACTATAAATGACCAATAATAAAAAACCCTTCCTCCTTCCGTAGGATAGGTGGCCTTGATGGAATTCAACATAAAAGCAAATACCTATGGTATCAACAAGGAGGGTAGGACCTTGTTGAACACCAAGGTCCTACCCATCCTATAGCTGCATACCCTGAGCATAAATCAAAGTAGAGCTTTAAGTTCCCTTACCATATCCTTGATGTTGTACAGAAGTCCAGGAAACACTTCATTGTTTAAAATCTGCATTATTCCCCTGATGATGTCCGTTTTTGCAAAGCCATTGCTGCAAAATATACCAATGAGTTCCGAAATGTCTAAGGCAGCCCTGTGAGATTCGGAATGTGTATAAATATAAGGCAAAATCTGAGATAAGATGACTTTAGAAGATTGAGCATATGGTCTGCAACTGTATGCTTTTATGAATTTGCATACCTTGAAAGGTAATTTAGCTCTTTTATCATACCTGGAAATACTAAAGATCCCTCCAAAACCTGTATGGTAATATTCAAGAAGTTACATTCACTACCCAACGTATGACTGGTATTATTAAATATAGTTTCATTTTTAATCCCTAAAACATCCATATTGTAAATAGTCATCTCAGAATTCCTACTGAAGAATTCATTCAAATCACCCCCATTAATGATATTTAAGTCATCGATATCTAGCAGCATGTTTGAAGCTGGACTGCAAGAGAACCCCATAGGAATTCCCCTAATTTGTCTCCATATATCATTACCCATCTGTAAGAAGCAATGGTTGAGCAACCACTCATTCATAGCCTTAAATGTTTCCTTTTCAATGTGAAACCAGCTGATGAACTCCTTTCTGTTTGCAGAGTTTACCAATTTAATTATGACTTCTTCATGTTTGAACTTATAGATTAGATCAAACTTTCTTTCCTCATTCCTTTGATATTCCCAGGTATGGTCAATGATGTCATTAATAATTTCAATAATACCCTCATTACCTTCAAGAGGGATGTTCTCATAGCACTTCGTAATGTCAACTGAGAAGACATTATGGATTTTCAATGGTAAGTTTAGAATAACATCATATTTAGAATTCACAATCCAACAAGGATTAATTTTGTTACGTCCCCATAATCTTAAACTTCTTTGCTTTCTTGTGATGTATATAAGGCCATATCTCCAAGCACGAAGTTAAGAAACCGCAGTTGATGAATTTGGAAATCTCAGAAAATATCGTAGCATTGGCATTGGTAAGCCACCTGTATTCTTGCTTGTGTGCTTTGTAGCTAGCCATTAGATATGGTAGTTTAAGGGATACAAACTGCAAAGGCCCAATGAAAGCTGAAATCTCCTTGCAACAATTTTTAATAATTTATTTATTTATTTATTTGTCTAATGCTCACTTAGGACCTTGAAAAGCCATGGAGCAAATATTCACAACTTTAACAAAAATGTACGGTGTGTATCCACCCTGTTCATATACTCTCCTACAAAGAATGGTTCCAGATTTAACAATGTATAAAAACTGTCTATGTGTACCTCGAACTCCTCCCTTATATGCTCATATGTGCAGGGCAAAAAGGTATGGGCTTCATCCTCCACGTCTCCAGCGCCACATATCTTACATTTCTGCCTTCCATGGGAATGTTAAACCATCCGCCTACTTCAATCTCCAAACCGATGAGAGCTGGTTGGGTATCTAGCCATTACTCGTTTATATGCATTTGGGATATCTGAGCATAGATAAGCTTGGCTTTTTGTATTCTCTCATGTCATTAATCAGATTTGTAATAAGACATTTTGCTACCCGGGGCAGCCCATAAACTATCTAATCGCAAGCTTTTCCAATAAGGTTCTAGCTTCATTTTATCATTAGGCCGTTTGCTTCGATAACCCCCATTTTTTTTGCCCAATTCCAGAAATCTCTTAGCCATTTTGTTCTGAATTTGCCATAGCTTGATAGGAGATTCGAAGTTGACTATTGTTCTTGTAGCCCTACATCATAAAATTTACAGTTTGATAAAGAGCTTCAAGCTCGAGAGGTAGCAACCCAACTTCTGCTAGCATTATTGCATACGGAGTTTGAGCTTTGATTCCAAGCTCTTCTCGTATAAACATTTTTTGCACGGATTCTACTTGGCTCCATAGCTTAGCCGGACATCCAGGTCCCCACACTGGTGTACCATATAACAGCACCGTTTGCACAAGAGTCTTGAAAAGCATTTTTTCAGCTCCCAATCAATTAACGAAGCTTTATTACATCTTGTTAGCATGCTGTATAAGGCTGATTTTCCTCCTGTGACTCTTCTTTTCACACAATCTTTCCAGCTGTAATTTGAAGCAAAATCAATGCCCAAATATTTGTAGCATTCTACTGTTTCAAGAGCTTGACCCTGATATAAGAAATCTGGTCTCTCCCTAGTACCAAAAACCATAATTTTGGACTTAGCTATATTTACCTTCATCCCCTTTGCAATGCAGAATAATTCCAGCCCGTGCAAATGTTTCTGTAATACTTGCTTTTTGTTGGCTAGCAATACAATATCATCTGCGTATAACAACAACTGAATAAGACAGTTACCTATTTGTGTGCCCTGTAATGATTGATCTTTGAGCCATTCTTCCAATTCGTCTATGAAGATGCCAAACAGGGTTGGCGATAATGGGAAGCCTTGGCGTACTCCGACCGTGCTTCTCACTCGTGTGCTCAAATCTGTTGAGATTTTAATCAGAACTTCGGAGTATAATTGGGCTATGGCTGCTCTGATTTCTTCAGGAACCCCTAGCTGCACCATCCTCTCGCTTAGCTTGTCTCTTGGAACGGAGTCAAATGCTTTGGCGAAATCTATAAATGCTACAAACAGAGTTGCATTCGGATGTCTAGCTTTCTCCACCAATACTCTGAGTGCAAGAGCATGGTCCAACGTACTATGTCCTTTCCTAAAACCAGCTTGGCATGGAGAACGTTTATCATTTCCTTCTGCCCACAAACTAAGCTTAGATTCCAAAAGGCTGCCCAAAATTTTTGCAAAAGTACTCCCAATAAGAATTGTTCTGTAATTTGATATCACTCTCTTATCACCTGCTTTGTGTATTGGGTGGACCCTGTTTATGTTCCAATTATCTGGCAAACCTTGTCTAATCCCTTCATTTAGCAAGCTTGTAAGCGTGGACAGTGTCTGCTGCCCGCCCCATTTTAGGAGCTCCACGCATAGTCCATCCATATCACATGCCTTATTGTTGGCCATACTGCTTAGTGTTTCCTGCACATCTGATTCTGTAAAAGTTATACATGTACTGGAGGCTATTTTTGTCATGCTATTTTGGCCATTCTTCTCATATAAATCTTGGACTAATTTTAGCAAAGCATCTTCCTTTATACTAGTGCTCTCAAATCTGCCTCTAAACATATCCCAAAAAACTTTTGGTGTGTGTTTGAGATGCTGTGTCAATTCCTGTTGCTTTTTCTTGTAATAATCACGTTTCTTCTTCCTCAAGAGCTTTTTGTACCATTTGGGTTTGAAAATGCAATTCTGTGGCAATCTGTTTCTAGCATGCTTGCATTCCTCATCCCACCATGCATTACATGGTCTCCCATGGATGCACTTCCTAGTCATTCCAAAAATCTCCTTTGCAGCATCTAGTAATAATGTGGTAAAATGATTTGCATCAGATATAAACTCTCCGGACCATGTGACCTGATCTAGCAATGCTTCAATGTGTTGTTCATATTCTTCATGTCTGTTATAATTGACTTTAATCCTGGGACGAAAAGGCTGCTGCTGTAAAATAGTTTCCGGGCCAGTTTTAAGCATGATAAACAAGGGTTTATGATCTGATTCTGGGAGCTTTTTGCCAATCCAAAAGTCTCGGATCAGATGTATATCCTTGGCCAATAGATAATCTATCGTGCTGGATCCAGAATGATTTGAGAATGTAAACTCTCTTGATTGCATGAAACATTTCAAGCCATTTATGATCTTCAGCCCACACATAGTACCAAAATCTAACAGCATCTCGCCCATGTGATTTGATATGTGATCTTCAGAAGTTCTCACATAGATCGGATCTACAATCTCATCCAGGTTTGCATCCGATATGTCAAGCAGAGGTCTTTACCGCCGCTTCTCCTGCAAGGCCCATTAAAGTCTCCTAAAATTAGGATCTCTCCATGGGCACTAAAGTGTATGACATCTAAGCATAGATTATTAAACGGATCAGCTTTATTCAACGTGCTTTTTTACACCAAGCTGTTGATTGGTGCTGGCGAAGTAGCAAATAGCCATAAACAAATTTGATCTCTTCGTCTTGACCTGAAGCCATATATATTGTTTATCCTGATCATATTTGACAACCTGCACATCTAGTTTTAGATTGGGTTTGCTATAAACAGCTATACCACCAAAACCACGTCCTACTCCTGGTACTTTTTCATTCCAACTTTGATCGATCGATCAAATCCACGATATCGGTAGAGAGTGAAATTGGTGTGCCCATGTTTCGCGGAACAATAATATATCATTTTCAATCCAGATATCCATCGTTGCATCAATCTTTGCTTGATTAAGACCGATAGCATTCCACAAACTCACTCTCAAGGTTCTTGTTTCTAGCTTCTCTTCCTTTTTGTTACAACCGCCTTGCCTCCATGATCTAAGTATGATATGAATCCTGGCTGCCTCGGCCTCCTTTTACCTTTATCCATTCCTTCTTCCTATTTTCTACCGTGGTTTGAGTAGGATCCATGTCCGGCATTTTTTTTTTCCCCTTTAAGTGAACTCCTATTGTGCAATACTCTATCCCCGCGTCATCTTTGCTCCCGAATTTGACTATGATAGGGTCTGGTATATGACCCTATTTTCCCTACCCTTTTTCTGATATGAACCCGGGCTCATGCATATAATCATATCGGGAGAACATTATATTTTTTCAAAATCCGAACCATTCAGCCTTTATAGCATTTGATTAACCATATGTAATGGACATATGAAAGTCGCATTGTTGCCGACTTTATCCAATTCGTCTACAAAGATGTTGTGATTTAACCATTGAATATTTTTACTAACCTCTGGATCTTTCCATAGAAATTTCTTTGGTAGAAGTTTATCTTTTAGCTCAGTAATTTCCACATGTGCCATCTGCATCAGCATCTTACAAATGCAATCAATATCCTCATCTGATAAGTCAAGCAACTGAAATTTATTAATATTAAAAAAGTGGTGGCAAGCTTTATCAAAATCCATCATAAAATATCATCAGGTATATGGTTCAATCCACAAGCAAACACATTTCTTAACTTTGTACTATGTATAATCTCCAAGTTTGTAGTCCTCACATGGTTAATACTTGGGTCAATAAATCTTTTCAAATTCGGATTATTGCAAGGGCAATGATTCGGTTTTCCATCAGCAAACACTTTGAATGGTTTACATACTCTTTTTGTGATCTGGTCTATGTATCTCCACGCAAAGATAGTATTATCTACTAATTCTTTACCTCTGTCATTCAAGACTTCAAACATAACAGTATGAAAGATCTTTTTGGTGTTAAATTTATCCAGTGCTTTTGAAAGGAATGTGAGGTGAACTATGTATGTCGTTTTAGGCTCTTTCACTAAAATCAAGTGCTTCTTCAGGTTGACATCCTTATATATGCTTCTGGATTTTTCATGCACCTAGAAATAGAGGCAAAATTAGAGTGTGGAAAACAAAGATATTAAACAAAAACAAAGCAAGACTTTATTTTAATAAAGGTTTTCATAAACCATGCCAAATGGCCATATAAACAGATGTAATATCTGAAATTTTCAATTCCATTGAAGTATAATCAGTCTAGGAAGTATAAAGGACAAAAACTTCCAGCTGTACTTAGAATAGTAGTAATATGTAAAAGCAAATGGGACAGTGGTCTCCATTTATTTCACTCAACCGAATTTTCTACTGTTCTCAAGATTTACATTGCAGTAAGCCTCACTAATAGTCATATTTCCTCCTTTAGTAATGGAGTAATCATCCGCATTGTTGGAGCTCATAGCATAAGGAATAGGTGTCACAAAATGGATCTGTGTGTGTGTGTGTACCGATCTTCAAGTTAGGATCAGTATAAATTCTTGGAGGAAGTTTAGGAACCCGATTTTGGAAGTTCGGTAAGAATAAATGAACTTTTAGAATAACTTTTAGCAGCAAAGGCTGGTTGTCCACCAGAGTTATTAGCCTTCAAAAATGCAATAGGCTTAATCATCTTTTCAGCAATATCGGCCAGCTTATCATTGCCAAATTGCATTTTAAGATTATCATCAGGGGTCTTAGCAAAGAGCGAAGTCATCTCAAACATGACTCTTCTCACCTCCATGTATGAGATATAAGCAAGAATAGCAGGCCTTAGCGAACCATTAATGCATTAGTGAAAGAAACCATCTTAGCAAGAGAGGACATACGCGGGTAAATCATTTCCAGATTGTTTAAAATGAACCATATGCCATGGTCAAGCCAGATAATACTACTATTGCATTTGTCATCTTTCTTCTTCATCATCTTAAGATTTTTGTCACATTTGCAAGTGAAATACGGATTTGGATATGCCATATGTCCTTTATGAGTTCTCCACATGCGTTTTAGATAGAAATCATCACGTACCAGATTTGGATATGCCATATGTCCTTTTTGGCAGATTTGGATACCATTGTTCTTACTGCAAGGTTGAGTAAAAAAATCCATATCCACTGGGATGTCCTTGTCAATTCTGTTAAAATGTTTCTCAAGTTTATGAGCAGCAGCATTTGCTGCCTTAATTTCCTCCTTATTGATTCCAGCTAGAAAAACCCAAGTTTCCAGACTAATTGGTGCCAAAGCTCCAAAGTTTTGGCTCTTCCAAATGCAGTGGTCATAAGTCGCACTATAACATTCCACTGTTTTTTCAGTGATTACAGGGAAACAAGCAGAATTGGAAAGGTTCAGATTCGGGACCTTATCATCAGGATCAAAATTAGGCTCAGTTTCAAAATTACACAGCTCTTCTTGACTATCAAACTGAAAGATATCAGCAGCAGTAAGATCTTTGTCAGAGAATAAGCACTCCATTCCTTCATGTTGAATATCATTAGCAGGCTCCTTAGAATCTTTCTCAAATGAAGGGACAATATCATTGGCTGATTCAAGAGCAGTAAGCCCTTCCATGAAAATAATAGCCATGCTATCCTCAAGGACAGTCCTTATGGTGTTGGCATCAGCAAAGACAACATTAATACATTCTTTGCACTTTGCATAATCAAAGTTAAGCTTTCTCATCTGATAATATAATCTGAACCAGCCATTGAATCCTAAAAAAGTGACTAAGGATTTATTCTTTTCGATCAGATTTACCTCCTTAAATAAAATGTAGGAGTGGATTTCCTTATTCTTTATGCATGCCAAAATAGTTTGCACAGCAAAATTTGGGCTATTGATCTGCTGCTCATTGTACTTTAATTGCACTAGCTCCATAATCCAATTGTTGTCAATCTCAGTAGCATCCATCAATTTTCTTGTAATATCCTATAAAAACTCATATCTATTAGTACCAAAAATATTTTTAGCATAAATTAACCACCTGAAAATTAGATAACCATAATTATGGTCTCTAGTAGAACTAGAGAACTGAGTATTGATAAAAAAACCTTCAACCTGAACAAACAGACTTTCTACCTTTAAAAGACTTTTATTAAAGACTTTTTCAAGGTACAATTGGCAGCCCTAAGTATGAAACAGGTGTATTTCCACTTAGGCCATAATATGGTTACTGAATATCCAAAATACATCAACAAACTGTTTAAAGCAAATAAATTTACAAAGGGGAATAAAACTTGTAACTCCAAAAAGGTCATAATATACATGAGAAATCTAGAGATACAACAAAACTCAGAATAATCTGCTATTTTAACCAGCAGCAAACATCTGTATAAAAGAGTAGAAAGAAGGTACTGACCTTGTATAATACACAAATATATCATATGCAGTACAAAAATAACATTACATAGATAATTCTTGAAAAATCCTTGATAAAAGAGTCTTGCCAGCATTATGAATAATGTGAAAAACACACAGGGAGCAAGAAATCCCGTTACCTGCAGCAAACCATAGGAACATTAGCCTTAGTCAGGGTAAAGACCTAAGCGCTAGCAGGTAAGCTTAGATTTCTTGGGCTCATCGCCCTTCACCATGCATGTCTTAATAAACAAACTAGAAGGTGTAAAAACTGAGGAAACTTTCCGAATTAAACCTATAACTCATATGGCTAACAATCATGCTATAGCATAGACGGAGTTTTAGAGGTAATAAGAGGAGGTTAAGGCCAACTCCGATCTGGTAATATGTTAGCAAGTTCCATTTATACCAAACATGTAAACAAATAAACCCAAAAGGTGACTGTTCATTACTTTACACAAGTAACACTTACGAAAGCACTTACTAAGCATAGAGAAATACCCAAGATCAAAGGTTTATAGCCGTTTCAAGTAATAATCATAAAGTCAAGCTTATGAGAACATAAAGTGAGAATAGTAACAGGAACATACATGACTGTTAACTAAAGTAGAGAGAACTTCAGATCAGATATACCTAAGAGAATACAAATAGCAGCAGAACGAATCATGAAACATCATGGGACTATGTATATTTTCTATAGCAAAGCATCCAGCATAATAATTTTAGAACAAATAGCAGCAATACAGAAGATCTAAAGGAGGAAAATAAAGAAAGTACCACTGGAGTAAGGGTAAATACCATAGAAAAACCAGCCAAGAACAATAACACGTTAATTAAAATGATGCTATACTACAAAATAGCCATATACCTATAAGGAATAAAATACGGTTATAGAGCTAGCCAGCCCAGTAAATAAACCTAGGCCCTGAATCTACAGTCCATAGAAAGACTATCAACATAGAGATGAACTCAAAAGAGAATAAACACCAGCAGGACCAATAAGCTTTTGGAGAGTTTAAAGCAGAACAGTAACTACATTATTATTTGGCAACATACTATAGGTTAGTAGAAGCTAGAGCCATAATAGCTGAAAAACAATAATCAGATATGCAAATAGACGAATCATAGATATAATTCAGAGACATAATATATCCTGTCTACAACTGGAGAAGTAAATACAATAATAACCACATAAACTGTCTAAAATGGGTTGAAAGCCAAAGCAGACACAATAGATCAAGAAGCAATACTAAAAGTGTATAGGCACACATTTCCTGAACAATATTACGTAGCTACTCAATCTTCCATCTCTTTAGATCAGCAGACCACTGCAACTGAATTCAAAATCGCTCACCTTGGGGAGGACCGTCCTATAACTGCACTTTTCACAGTATTTTGCCACTCTCTGGGGGAAATGGTGGCTCTGGAGCTGTATCGGGTCTGATTTCCTATGGATTGTGTCTTCACTACCCCTCCCAATGGACGCTCATATTTCTATCTCCACTGAATCCAGCTCTCAGTTATCCAACCCATCAACAACTTCTCCTACCAGAGGAGGGTCCATCTTTCGTTCAGTTATCTTGACCAACGGGATATATCTGTGGTGGGGGTGGATAGAGGGGCCTGTTGCTGAACTTTGGGCGACTCTGATTGATAACAGATCAATCTTTGCTGATCAGTTTCATTGTTTAGGAGGTCTCCTTATTCAAGGCGATCCGGCAGTGGTTAGACGCACGATCAGGTTTTTGTGCTTTGCTGACCCAAATATCTTACCCTCTCAAGCTCTTGTTGTACATCCCTTCTGGCTCGAAAGTGGATACTGGTTAGAGCTCTACTAGAAATGGCTGGTCATCCTCAGGTTGAGGGAGGGGCTAAAATTATCTCATGTGTAGAAGACACCTCTGGAAATATCTCTTTACATATTCCAGAGGTTGCAGACCGAATTCGTCGCCTGGAAAAGCTAGGTCTCATTGGCAAAGTCATCAAAGGTAATCCAAGTCTTGTGGAGGTGACAAAAGTTCTTGAACGAGTCTGTAGAGCAAATGTTCCCCCCAGAGTTATCTGGCTTGGGAACCTATATTTCCTAGTTACCGCCAATACAGAAAATGATGCAAATATTCTATTCAAAAGAGGTATAGTTTCGTCCATGAATGGTCAGTGCCTCCTTCAGAGATGGCGAGAAGACTTTGACCCCCATAATCCAGATGCATGTTTCTACCCTGTATGGGTCTCCCTCAGCAGTTTAAGATCTGAGTATTGGACAGAAAAAGCCTTTAAGTCAATTGCAGCTCCACTTGGGGAATATATTTCTATGGGCAGTAGCAGTCTTGAAGCGCCAAAGATCTGCATTTCAATGAACATCTTAAAGCCTATTCCTGAGCATGTAACTTTCAAAGGCTACAAGGCCCAAAACATTCTGTTTAACCTTGTAACTTCTGGTCTGCCAGAACCCTGTCCCTTATGTGGAGCAAGAATCCATGCATCTGCACTTTGCTCGATTCCAGGAGAACATCCCCAACAAATGGCTGACATAATGGCATCTAAAGGGAAGGAGGTTGCTGAGGAGGACGGTTATACTCTAGTGTCAAAGTCTGGCAGAAACAGAGGAAAAGATTTCTTCAATGCCCGTAAAGGCCGAGGTACATCATAAGCTCTGGTCCAAACTACCAAGTGGGGGAATGTTCAGATCCAAAAAGCTCTAGTCCCAAGGACTGTTTGCAGGTTCAGTCCAATGTTGGCAAAAATCCCTCTGGTCTGGTTCAGAATTTGTTCGATGCAAACTTAATGGGAAGAGAAGGACCTTCTGAGATGGTGGATATCACTATCACAAAGAAAGATACCAAATCTTCAACGATGTGCCCCTTTGGTCCAGATGTTGACCCCCTCTTGGATAATGACACTGCACCAGACAAAGAGCAGACAAGTGTCCCCCCTAATGGTGAGCTAGGTTTGACCAGCAAAGTGGATCTGACCAATACCATGTTGGAAATCAACCCATCTCAGCCTGACAACGTGGCTTCCAACTTGGCACCCAAGCTGACTGAGCCGAATGATCCAAGAAAAGACCCTGCACTCAATGAAGACCCTGCACCAGAGATTGAGCTTACACCAGACAGTGAACTGTCACATACCCAAATTAGATGTGAGCCGGATTCAACCAGCCAAGTTGCCCTGGATTCAACCAGCCAAGTTGCCCTGACCAGTGCCATGGTGGGCATCAACCCATCTGATCTTGACAAATCTGCACCCAAGTTAGATGAATATAGAAGGATCTTGCATGGCAGCACTTTGCATAGCAGCACTTTGCATGGCAGCACGCCTGGCTCCCAAGGAACGGAACTGAATTACAATGAAGAGTCAGCCAATCTTCAAGAGGGAGCCACCTTGGAGAAAATCACTGACATCTTGGAAGACATTGAAGCAGAAAATGAGGCAGAGGACAGGCCCATCACAAAGCCCTTTACAAGTGCCATAGAGAAGAAAAGGAAGGGAAGACAGCAAAAGAGGGTCTCGTTTGAACCAGGAATCATTGCTGAGGTCCTTCATAAACACTCTATCTCGGAAGGTGCTAGCAGGGGAAAAAGGACAACCTAAAAGTAATGGCAGCTAGTATACATATAGAGGGAATCCTATCCCTTAAGCAGTTTTTTGTTGCGACTTACTCTATGGGAGCCTTATCTCGTCTTGGAGGTAAGTTTTTGAACCATCTCCCGTGCGATTATGTATGTTTTCCCATATTAAGTAGTAAAATGATGGTTGTGGCAATTTGTTGGTGGAAGTTAAGTCATGGCATAAGGATGCCTTGGCTAACCCGAAACTCTAGCTTGCTTGTTAAGATAATGCTGCAATGTAAGAAGGTTGGCCTCCAAAAGATTGGGACCACCTTAAACTGTTGGCAACTTGGCAGTGAAAGAATGCTTTGTCAAATATTGGATGACAGCAGGATTATGGCAGTAAGGGTACAAGCCCATAGTGAACATGGCAGATTTATGTACTGTACTCTTCTACTACAATTGGCAGATCCAATGCTGAAAATGCAGTATGTACTTTTTGGTATACTCAAAAGAATCAAAATAGGTCTTTGGAAGATGCAGAATGAAGTCTTTGTAATGGCTACGCAAAAATATGCCTACATGGTACGACAATTAAAATGTAAACTATGTAATGGGGACAGACTACTGGGGCCCTTTGAAATAAGGCTAGGAATTGCATGTATTTGGTCTGATATTTTCTTTGGGAAGAAACAAACGTGTACCACAACTTGCAAACAAATTCAATCCTTTATAGTACAAATTGTGTTTGCACTTTGTAACCTGCCCATCAACAACTTTTTTCAAGTACCCTGGATTAGATTTCAGAATATTAAGGGGGGATGGGGCACTGGAAGTTCTAGGAATATGGGTAATGTCCTTCAAGGTCAAGGGGATCTACAACAACAAAGGGCACCGGTGTATTGGCCCCCGTGTAATAGTGACCCGTGTCTTGGTACAAAAGGGAGACAAAGCCAGAAGCAACTAGCAAATACCCTGGATCAAAGTGATTGGGGGATCATAATGGGCAACCCTTGGGATGAGTGCCACATAGGAATAGATTCTCCCCGAAGGGAAGGAGAGGTCACAGTTTTATTCTGGGACGGGCATGGGGATCTGGGGAATAACAATGAAAATAGTCTCGTGGAACCTTCGGGAATTAAAAGGGTTTTGAAAGGGGCGAAAATCGGCAGCCATAAGATCTATGAATCGACGACGTCATCATGATACAAGAACACGAGCTCCCGGACTTTGAATCTAGCTCATTAGGGGGATGGGTGGGTAGCCAGTATTCCGCTCTTACCTGTGCAGCTAGAGGCACCAAAGGGGGGACCGGAATTCTATGGAGAGGTCTAACTAGCAACCTCCAATATGTGGGAACTGATGGAAGATGGCAGGCAATACAATTTGAAACAGATGGAATCCAATGGGGCTGATTAACATATATGCCACCAACAAACCTGCAGTAAAGAGTCGTGCTATGGAGAGATAAATACGTGGTTGGTCACCAACCGGGGAGGCTTGGATTTTAGGTGGTGACCTCAACATGACGGATGTATGGGACCAAAAGCTTGGGCTCATCAGGAACCTCTTAGGGGAAGAGAGGGTAGCATGGGATTCTCTTCTCAATAATAATGGATTTGCTCTCCTCCCACCATCGAATACTCCATACTCCTGGTCAAATAAGCAAAAAGGTATGGACAGAGTTTATTGTCTTCTGGATAGATTCTATTTGGCCAACAAGTCGGCCCCGTTCATGGATAAGTGTTTTGTCGAAGGGGACCTTACCTTCTCACAGTCTGATCATGTGCCACAAAAACTAGTATTGGAGGATCTTCCCTTTGCTAGACGAAAGGGCAATACTCCCTTTAAATTCAATACTGGGCTCTTAGGGAAGGAAGCATTCTGTAATCCCTTTAGAGAATTTATTCTCGGCGCCAACCAAGGGAGGAAGGGCTCCCTAGCATGAAAGCATGGGTTAAAATAAATGCCCTGATGAAAGATTGGATAAAAAGATGGGGTAGAGAGCGTGCCCAGGAGTTCCGAAGGTCTAAAGCCGATCTCTATAATGAAATTCGACAAGTCAAACAAGATTTAGTTTCAGACCCATTCAACATTGCATATCAGAAAGTTGAGGAAGAATTAACTATCAGAGTTAAAGCAATAGAGGAAGAGGAAGCCCGTGGGGCAGCTATGAGATCTAGGACTAAGTGGTATGCTGAAGTGGATCATGAGAACTCCAAGTGTTTCTTTAGATTGGCAGGAGCCAGGTTGGCCGAGAATAGCATTACCTCGGTAATTGATGACCAGCATCAAGTCATAAAAGGGGAGGCAGAAATAAAAGCATTCTTTAGAAACAGCTACGAAGGGCTTTTTGAGGAAGAGCCTCTTCCAAATGATTACTCCTCCCATTGCTCCAAATGGTTACCCTCTATCAGTCAAGGTCTTTCAATAAACAACGAGGAGAACAGACTATTGCTTCAGGAACCAGGAGATGCAGAAATATACAAAGCGTTAAGTTCTCTAGCTTCTGGGAAATCCCCCGGGCCAGATGGGTTCCCACCAGAGTTCTATGTAGAATTCTGGGATATCTTGGGTCCTTCCTTTGTTGCAGCATTCAAAGGAGCCTGGGCTGTCAGATATCTTCACCCAGCCTTGGCAAATGGATTCATTGCACTCATCCCAAAAGTGAGCAGACCTCAGGCCATCAATGAATGGAGACCGATTGCACTAACCAATGTTCTGTATAAAGTGATCATGAAAGTCATAGCTATTCGAATTAAACCAATCCTAGCCCGTGTAATAGGATGTGAACAATCAGCATTTCTTCCAAATAGAAACATCCTGGACAATTACCTGGCCGCTAGGGAGGGGCTTCACTGGTGTAAGCACTCAGGCCAGGAATGTGTTATGCTTAAACTTGACTTTCGCAGAGCTTATGACACACTTAGATGGAGTGGGTTGAAGGAGGTCATGGCACATATGGGTTTTGAAACAGACTTCATTAATCTAGTTATGGGCTTGAACAAGATGGCATCTGCATCAGTATTGGTGAATGGCCAGCCCTCTGGCCTCTTTGACCTCAGAAAAGGAATTAGACAGGGCTGTCCACTTGCTCTGTACCTATTCCTGATCATGGCAAACCTTTTAACTCGAATGGTGAAGGAATTGGAAGCAAGAGGCATGGTAAATGGTTTAACTCTTCCAGGTTCAGACCGAAGGCTGTCAATAATGCAATATGCGGATGATACTTTCCTTTTCTTAAGATATGATGATAAGAGTTTTGAAGCCTTTCAGGAGGCACTGGGTTCCTTTTTTTCTATAGCTGGAATAGAAATAAACCCAGCCAAATGTGCTGCTATATGGCCATTTGACGGGGTCGTTGATGCAAGGGTAAAGGCATGGAACTTTCATACAGTCGCTGCCTCAGACACGGTGAAACTTTTGGGTATGCCTCTTAATCTGGCAGAAAATCTAAAAGGTCTGTGGTCTCCAATTGTAGAAAAGATTCGAAAAAAGGTCAATTTGTGGTCCTGCAAAGCTCTCTCAACTATAGGACGGTGTGTTAGGCAAATGCAATCCTCAACGCCACTCACATCTACTATTCGTCGGCAATTGTGGCGCAAAAATATGTATATGATCAAATTATGGTAATTATCCGCAAGTTCATATGGGGAAAAAAAGCAAAGGTAGCATGGACAGAAATGTGTCGTGATAGGAAGGACGGGGGGCTAGGTTGTAAGGACCCAATGGTTCAGGCAAGAGCTCTAGCGGCTAAATTTGTTTGGCGGGCTATTCAGAATGACAGATCACCAGCAATTGATCTAGTGAGATTTTGGCTCCAACAAGGCAAGATGAGGGTAAACCCTCCATCCCGAGGGGATGAGGACTGGTCTCTCTTCTATAAGTTCAAATTGGGGGGGCACATCCCCGGTCATGAGAAAAAATTTTGGGAGCTTGGCAAGAAGTGCAAGATTTGTTTCAAGTGGATGATGCTCCAAGGGAAGCTTCGGATGTCTCGGTTTATTTTGGAATGTAACTAATTTGGGAGAAGGACCAGCTTCGCTAAGCAATTGGTCCACCCTCGTATCTTTGTTAAGTGGCGTATGGCGGGAGTAACTAAGGTAGGGCACTTATGGGAAAATGACAGATGGATTTCATGGACCAGACTGAGAGCCCTCATACCTGCTATAGGGGTAGGGGATAGAAAGGTGTTTAAAAAGATAATGAGGAATGTTAACATGCTCTCAGGGAATGCAGGGCCGGAGGAAAGATGGATATGTGGGGATGAAGATGGTTATAAGGTCAGGAGAATATACAGCTTGCTAATGCCACCACCTCCACTAAAGGCTGCTGGCATATTGGGTTTGGATCAAGTAGACACAAAAGAATTATTAACCGTGTCCTGGACTTCTCTATGCTCGAGGAAACTACAGTTTTTCCGTTGGATCAGTCTACAGGATGGTTTATGCAACATGACTTGGTTACTGAATAGGGATATAGTGCATCATGATCTTTGTCCATTGGGAACATGGGGCCTCGAGACTATGGATCATCTCTTCTTCTGCCCAGAAATAAACGACTTCTGGAAATGGGTTAGTCCAATTATCGGATTGGATATATACCAATTATCATGGCCGAAATACTAGTCGGGCCTAGGGAAGATATAATCCAACTCTCACTCACCAACATATCTCTGGTGTGTATGGAAACACCGATGTGGAGTAGCTCTTGGTGGCTTAATTACATCAACAGACCGAATAAAAAATCAGTTTAGCCAAGAGGTGGCCCTCATGGCCCTCGCCCATCATCGTAAATTTGGACGTAACTACAATAGAGAGCTGGACAGGATAGGAAGTTTGACAGGGGTTCTACTCCTTTTTAGATGCCATTGGGATTCTCAAGATGGATAAGTGGTACCATCTATCAGCAGAGATAGAGTTATCTTGAGTCCAAATTAATTTGTAAGGGGGGTATCCTTCAATCCATCTCTCTTGGAAAATGGCTAAAAGAACTGGATAGTATCCCCTCTGGGAGAAGAAGGGAACTCCCCTATAGTAACCCAGGGGTGGAGAAGACTGGAACTAAAACCATGGAGTACAAGACTTGGACTCCAGGGATAACCCTGCTTAGAGATAATTCTTCCTATCTCTCCCTAAAGGGAACATCCATTGTATAACTGATTATAATAAATATAATACATATCCTTACCCTAAAAAAAAAAAAAAAAAAAAAAAAAAAAAGTGTATAGGCTCAGCATGAATTTTACAAACAGTAAGAAGTCTACTTAAATAATAGAGAAACTGGCCAAGACCTGATCAAGCAACTTACTACAATGAATAGAGATATGGAAACAACAACATCTATAGAAAAAACCTAGATAATTCATCCAACCTGGTTAGAAGATGCAGGATAATCCATAGCTTGGGAAGCAGCTGGTATGC
The DNA here is from genome assembly GCA_021234155.1 of Isoetes taiwanensis. Classification (NCBI taxonomy): domain Eukaryota; kingdom Viridiplantae; phylum Streptophyta; class Lycopodiopsida; order Isoetales; family Isoetaceae; genus Isoetes; species Isoetes taiwanensis. Next base: position 19,794,881 of record JAJEKV010000013.1, read on the forward strand.
TAATGCCTGAGGGAGTTAATTTGCTAGATCCATCACCAATATCCGGGTATTCCACCATTACTGCTTTATCAGAGCTCTTTTGGGCAGTGTTGGCCAGATCACTACATTGCACCAACTTCTCACTGGCAATTTCTATAGAATCATCACCCAAATTTCGAGCAATAGGAACTGCAATAGCTTTAGTAGCTACAACTTTTTTATGGAAAGAGAAGGGCTTCAACTTCTTGGCAGCCTTGGTTTCCTTAGCATTCTCCTCCTCAATTCTTCTTCTGGTAGCCATGTTTAAGTCTCCTTTCTTCCGGCCCATGCCACCATTAACACAGCTCCGACATCAAGACAACTGAACAGTAAATGAGCATGGCAATGAAATCAACTCATAAACAGCAATATATGGACAAATCACAAGCTATTTTACAATAGCACTTGATACCGTCAGTCCTAAAGTCACGAACGACAGTGCATACCTGGAAGCCAGCTCCGAAACCAGCAAGTTTAACATCAGATGTATTATTAGAAGAAAACATTCACGATATCTTTTCTGATAAGATTTGAAGATAATATACTCAAGAAACTGATAAGATTGATGTCTAGCAAGATTTACAACTTTATGATCTTAGTGAAAAGCCAAAAAGTGGTCACTAATTTTCACTTGATCATGTACAAGTCAATAATCATCATACAAATCAATAACATAGCGCCCATAATCTCCTCCTCTCTTGTAACACGCCTGCAAGTACCCTCAATCTGTGCATCACTCCAGCATTTATATATATATTTACTTTCCAATCTGGGTACATCCACTTGACAATTTGTGCATCCCCTTTATATAGAAAGTTCTACAACTTGCCTAAAAATCCGGAGTAGATAGACTTGTCGACCTTAAATTTTCGCCCTAGTTGACTTTGACTTTGGTGGTCAACTCAAAACCCTAAGTGGCGGGGGGTAGGTGGACGATTTCTAGCGAGCCTAGCAACACCGGGTAGTACCCTGCCCGCCACCTTTGACTTTGACCCGCCACCTTTGACTTTGACCCATCGCCTTTGCTTCTCATAGGCCCAAGTATGCACATTCTAATCCACGCCTTCGCTTCTCATAGATTAGAATGTAATATCACATGTCAAAGCTCTTCCATTTACATGACTTATATGTCAAACCCTTCACTCCTCCTTCGAGCCTTATAAGTCACGCTACATTTAATTGCTCTCTGAATTTTACAAATTTTACCTCGACAATGCTTTTGTAAACACATCCGCTACTTGACTATTGGTTTCCACATATCTCATTTGTATGAGATTCTTCTCTGCTAAATCTCGTATGAAGTAAATACTTAGTTCAATGTGCTTGGTTCACGTCATGGAATCTTGGATTTTTACAATTGCAATGCAACTCATTTGTCGATCCCATATTTCGTAGGATCTTTTTTGCATACATCCTAACTCATCCAACAATCTTCTTAACCAAACTAATTCTCGGCGACTAAGGATGATGCATATTACGCTTCGGTGAACTCATTGCCACATTTGCTTGTTTCTTGCACCTCCGGGTTATGACACCTCCTCCTAAATATATAGCATAGCCAAAGTAGATTTCCTTGTATGCGGATCTCCTCCCCAATGCATCACTATAACAAGTCATAGTTAGGTTTTGAATCAAAACATATACCATGAGTTTGTGTTCCCTTTAGATATTTGAGAACTCGCTTGGTCGCCTCCCAATGTTACGTTTGTAGCATCATGATTCCTTTCTCGCTCAAGATGTTTACAAAGATAGGCAATGTCGGTCGTGTGTTATTTGCCAAAAAAGAGTAGGCACCCAATCAATGCTCTATATGGTACATTTTCCATTTTATTTTCTTCATCATTTGAGACATTGTGAACATCGGTCGACCTATGCCCTGTTGTCATTGGAATTTTGGATGGCTTTGCCTCAACCGGCTTGAACCTTTTGAGCATATTTTCTATATGTGTTCTTTGATGCAATTTTATCCATTTCTCGCTTCCTATCCCCGATAACCTCAATTCCAAGAAACTTTCTCCAGTTCACCCGGATCGACATTTGAAACCTTGACTTTAAAATGCTTTTTGCACTGTTGAGGATTTTCAAAGAATTTGCAATCATGATACAATCATCCACATATAAGGCTATCATGCAATATTCTCCATCTTCTTCAAATCTATAGAGATTTCCATCATTATGTAACTTTTCAAAGCCCTGTTCTTGTAAGAAACCATTTATACATAAGTACCATTCTCTTGGTGATTTGTTTCAGCCCATAGACCGCCCCTATTGAGTTTCGGACCATATCCTTGCCATGTGAATATCCTGGAGCTTGCTTCATATAAGCCTCCTCCTCAAGTATGGCATTTAAGAATGCTGTTTTCACATCCATGTGATGCAGCTCTAAATTTAGTGCATTTGCCATAGCAAGCAAAACTCTAATGCTCGTGAGCTTGACTATAGGAGAATAGGTTTCATCATAATCTCTTCCCTTTTTTCGTGTGTAACCTTGAGCAACCGGGTCTTGCCTTAAATTTCTTTGCTGCCATCGATTTACTTTTACTTTGTACAACCACTTGCTTCCAATTACATTACGTTTGCTATCAGCCTTGACAAGGTCATAAGTTTTAGTTTCTTCAAAGGATTTGAGTTCATCATTCATGGCAGCTATCCACTTATCTTTGTCGACTTTGTAGAGCATCTTCAAAGTTTTGTGGAATGATTTCATCTTCTAAAATAGCCATAATCGCCTCGCTCAAATGTAACGTGTCTCCTACTTTTCCCCGACTCATCTCTCGCCATATAATTTACCCTCCTCTAGTTTAGCTTCTTCTACTAATTTTTTGCTTTCGAAGTTTTCCTTTTTTTTTTTTTCCATATGATGACCAATTGACTCCGACCTTTATACATACGCACTTCACGGAGTCTCCATTTCAGGTTTGCATTGTTGGACTCTCCATTTCTGGCGTACTCAAGTCCCGCTTTTCTTCTTCATAATCATCTCGCATCATCTAAATCAAACATAGGCATCTCTCGGTCTTGTTGTGACAATTTTGGTTCCCTTTTTGTATCCATCTTTATAAAGTATGTGCTCATTAAATAAGACATCTCGTTGACTGACTAATACAGTCTTTGATTAAGGACATATATTCTATATCCTTTAGAATGCTCATCATAGCCTACAAGAAATCCAACTTCAGCCTTGTTGTCTAATTTCTTTCTCAATTCAAGTAGGAACATGTGCATAAACTAAACATCCAAATGCTTTTAGCTTCTCATAGTTTATATTTTTATCCGGATTCCATATAGCATCCGGGATGTTTCCCTTTAAACTTCTTTGAGGCGGCATGTTTTTGTATTAACACCGGCCAGGTTTGTAACGCCTCTTCCCAAAGCTTGTTGGGCAGACCACTTCCTTTTATCATGGCTCGACCGCATCCATTAATGTCCTGTTCTTTCTTTTTGAAACTCCGTTTTCTTTGAGGTGAGTATCTGCGGGTTAAGCGTCTCTTAATTCCACGAAAGCAAAGATTGTAATTGTTTAAATTGCTTTGCAAGATATTCACCTCCTCTATCCGATCTAATACATTTGAGTTTGAGATTGGTCTCTCTTTCCATTTCAGCCACATATTGTTTGAAAACACTCAATGCTTGAGATTTTCTTGTCAAACAATATGTTCTACATTTTCTCGCTATAGTCATCGTGAAGCGTTATAAAGTATATTTTATTGGTTACGCTTTTGCACATTTAAGGGACCACATAAATCAAGATGCACTAACTTCGAGAATTTCTTTGAGCCCTTGTTTTACTTTTTAGCAAATGGCGGCTTTGTTTAGTTTGCCCAAAGCACATCCTTCACAAATAAACTCATTTGACTTTTTGTCATGATAATTTATGTAACCTTGCTTAAGCAACCATTTCAAATTTTTGCAATTTGTGTGTGCCAATCTTTTTTATGCCATAGATCTACACTCTCTTCTTGAATTGTATTTATGCTATGATGCACAACACTATCCATCTCAAATAGATTGCCAACTCTTTTTAGCAAAAACTTCAATTCATTGTTAGAAATACATTACATTTGTCTCCTTCAAACACAACTCTATATCCCAAATCACAAAGTGACTAATGTAAATTAAATTTCCGATTATGGCTGGGACACACAAAACATCTTCTATATTCACAATATTGCCTTCAAGATCTTCTTTGGCAAACCCCTTCCTTTTACTTCTTGAAGAGCTCCATTTCCAACTTGTATTTTTCTGGAGCTCGTAGTTGATATATTCTTCAAAAGCTCAGTAGATTGGACTACTGATCTTTCAGCTCCACTATCAACTATCAAATGATCAGATTCATTAGTGCCAACACTTTCATGCACAATAGCAAATTCAATGTTTACCTCATCCTCGCGTCTATTTCCTCGGTAACCCCTTTTTTCATTGATCTCCCCGTTCTTGAGCAACATATGCTTTCTCATAGCCTCGACCTCTTCCTCTTGCTGATCTGCCCCTGCTAGATTCTCCTCTTCCTCTAGCTTTTCCAAAACTCTTTGGTGTTGGGCATTTTGATGCAGCGTGACCTCTTCCTCCACATGTATAGCAATTAAACTCTTTCTTAAGCTTAGGGCACTCATTCTTATAGTGTCCTGACTCATGACAGTTATAGCACACAATCTTTTCCTTTCTCTTTACAATCAAAACTTCAGGAGTATCTTGATTTTGCCTTAAGATCTTCTTTTGTTCCCATTCAGTTCTTAAGGTAGTTTCAGCTTCTTCCCTAGACTTGCATGAATTCCTTATGAATAAGGCCAGAGTCTCATTGTCACCTATGGCTCTTGATATCTGTAGGACCTGACTTCTCTCTGAGATTTCAACTCCAGCCCCATGCAAATCTACTATTAAGTTATCAAACTTGTTAAAAAACTCTCCCACATCTTCATCCTCACTTAATTTTAAACCTCTTAATTCATTTTCAAGTAGGTCTATCTGAGAGGAAGTTTTTTCCTCATAATGTTTCAGCAGAAACTTCCACATGTCTCTAGGTCCAAGAGATCTAAGCTTAAGACGTATAGAGGGACTTACCTTGCATGAGATGATCCCTTGCGCTTCTTTGGCCTTAGCTTGCAGAGACTTCCCTCCTGTTGAGCCACTAACTCCACCTGCAGCATCAGCTGCTTTAGACTTCTCTCATTGTGATCGGTTGCGGACTCTGCAGACTTCACCGCCTCAAAATCCCCGTTTGAGCACTCACAATCCCATCTGGATCTACCGGACCGTGAGGTCTTCAACCTCTAACACATATTTGATGGCATCCTTCCATACCTGGAACCCTGGTCCACCTTTATACACATCTATTGTGTTCAGCAAACTTGCAGCAAATCTACTAGACATGTTGTGGCTCTGATACCAATGATAAGATTTGAAGATAATATACTCAAGAAACTGATAAGATTGATGTCTAGCAAGATTTACAACTTTATGATCTTAGTGAAAAGCCAAAAAGTGGTCACTAATTTTCACTTGATCATGTACAAGTCAATAATCATCATACAAATCAATAACATAGCGCCCATAATCTCCTCCTCTCTTGTAACACTGCAAGTACCCTCAATGCATTGCATCACTCCGGCATTTTATATATATATTTACTTTCCAACTGGGTACATCCACTTGACAATTTGTGCATCCCCTTTATATAGAAAGTTCTACAACTTGCCTAAAAATCCGGAGTAGATAGACTTGCTGACCTTAAATTTCGGCCCTAGTTGACTTTGACTTTGACTGGTCAACTCAAAACCCTAAGTGGCGAGGCGGGGGTAGGTGACGATTTCTAGCGAGCCTAGCAACACGGGGTAGTACACGCCCGCCACCTTTGACTTTGACCCGCCACCTTTGACTTTGACCCTCGCCCCTTTGCTTCTCATAGGTCGGTATGCACATTCTAATCCACGCCCTTTCGCTTCTCATAGATTAGAATGTAATATCACATGTCAAAGCTCTTCCATTTACATGACTTATATCTTTGAAACCCTTCATTTCGGCCACATACCCCTAACCCTAAAGTTCAAAAAGCAAAATCAGAACAACAAATAATTTTCCCTTTACCATTTTTGACCACCTAAGTTATATTTAAAACAATATTATCATCGGTTTACTTAATAAACAAGGTCAAAATACTAAAGTCTCAACAAATTACTTGTAATAATAACCACATAATAAGCCAAAAAATATATATGGGGTAAATCCTAAGATCCACGTAAAAGTAGGTATTTTCCAAATGTTACATAGTGGTCTTTAAAACACAAGAACCAATATGTGGGTCAACAACCACCACTTAAACCATAACAAGTCTTGTAGAGCCACCCCTGAACATGAAGATAAGCAAATCATGTTTCCAACACTACTCCATGCACTGATCATCACTGTAGCTAGTAGATCTGCATACAAGGATAGACATCCTAATTCCCACTTAATCACCATACTTGGTAAAATAACATAATGTTAATCCCAAGTTTAATGCATGCACTGTTAAGTAAGAATTTTGTGTAAAGTCGCAATAGGGAACACCCATATGGAATTGCAAGTCCCCAATTACAAAATCATTATGGGGCTAATATGTTCCCCTACACCAGTAGTCAAATAATATCATTATTAGCCTTAGCATAACCAAATCTCCCCTTTTTTTATATATGAAGTCTTTATAACTATAAATGACCAATAATAAAAAAAAAAAAAAAAAAGCAAAAAAAAAAAAATCAGCCAAACCTAGAATCCTAGGTCTAACATCAATCCTCGGTCAATTCCAAGAATTGTATTATCAACCCAGATTCAAACTTACGTAAGAATTGTCTGGTACTTATTGTCCTTTAGCCTCTAGAACCTTCGAATTGAAAATTAACAAAATAAATCTTAATGTCATTTCTCATTCAACTTTCATAAGTCATGTTTATGCCAAATGTCAGCAACAAAAACAATGTTAAACCAAGGGGCTTGTATACATTTATTTCTATAAGTCAAGATATTATATAGCCAAATGAATATATCCGTTCTGCCAATCTTTTGCTCATGTCACTATTCATTGAAAACGTTTAAAATGTATAATTTAAGAACCTAGTTTTGTGTAAATAAAGATCCGATGAGATAAATATGTAAATGTGCCAAAGCAGCTCATATCATTGGAATAATAGTAGAGGAACTCATAAAAATATTTTTCTACATGCAATAAATGTTGTTCACATAGGTGCATAAGGTGTCAATGTCGTGACAAATCCAAATTTTCAATTGGTCACATGATCAGTCATGGTAATCTATACTTTCATTATAAATATTGAAAAGAGGCTAAGCAACAAACAGATTGATTCATGATACCATAAAAAGAACAGCAGATCAAACGTTTATCCATATACCGATCTTAGTTTGAAATTGAGACCATATCTTAGAAAAGTGGAAAAATACAACCTGTTTAACTTAGAAGTCATATTTAGAGACACTTGGCCATATAGGACAGCTCCACCAGCCTATACTCTTTGTCACATATTGTATCTCTTTCTCCACGTCCAAATCCATGCAGCATCAACAAACTAGAACAAAGGAATTACAAAAGTAGGAGAGGTCGGGTACTGCGCACCAATCATCATAACATTAGCAATAGACTTGGTAATGAATGAAGGGCCAAAGGTTACAATGGAGCCTCTTGGTGTATAACCATTTAGCTTTTGTAACCCTTTGCCCAATTAGCTAGAGATAACATAGAAAAGGATGGAATGTTTCATATTAAGTCATCTGACCTATATAGCATGCTTAATCCAGAGACAACAAGTCATTTATTTGAATAGTTAAACTAGATCAAAAAAAAAAAAAATTTATTCTAATCATTAAAAATAAGAAACATATTCACCAAAGATGAGGGCGCTCTACTCTTTGAGGCAGTGTATTTCAGATAGTGTACAATCAGCCTTTGAGGCAGTGTATTTCAGATAGTGTACAATCAGCCTTTGAGGCAGTGTCTTTCGGATAGTGTACAATCAGCTAGAACGGTAGCCATTTTCCATTCTAAACCATGACACGCGAATCGATGCTAAAATTGTCTAAAGAAAGATGCCTCCATCCATTCTAACAGAGGTGGGAATGTGCACCTGACATTAAATGCCGTCACATAGCTCTTGGCATTTTCGCCCATTCAAGGTCACCAATCTTCAAAAAGGCACATTAGACTTCTCGTGAGAGAACTAGGATCAGATCTACCAGAGAATGGCAGCCAAACTAGGCATGAAGTTTACGTAAGATTCAACAGGAACAAGCGGCTACAAAGCGGCTCCTTTTTGTAGAAAAACCCTACATGTTAGGGTTGCTCTTTTTGGCAAATTCTAAGTGAAACTTGCATGTGAAGATTGTAATTGGAGTAAACGTACCTTTATCCACCCACGGCCATTTACATTTGAAATATTTACTAGCCAACAATTCATTGAAATACTACTTTAAAGTGTTCAAGGAGAAGCAAAAGAGAACTATGCATGCAAGCAATTTATAGAATATTGACAAATAGCAAACATGCCATTTATCTTCATATTCAACTAAAAAACCTCCTACTTCATGTATAAACAACAAATGATCTTTTAACTTCAAAGTTTTACCTTGACGTAATGGTTGTGTGCCTAACACCAATGTATCACCAAGATTGGCACAATGCTATGTTGTTACAAATTACGGTGCGCCACTTGAGGGAGGTACAACTTGAGAGACATATACATGGCTATTTGAAGGAACTTTCTAGTCTTAGTATGACTTGCACTATTTTTCTATTATTTGCAATGGCAATATCTAAAAAAAAAAAAAAAAAAAAAAAAAAAAACTTTGTCAAGACAAGTCCTGACCCTAAGACCAAAAGCCCTTTTGAGAATTTGGCCTTCAATTAGCAGCCTTAGATTATACTGGTGTACATACATCTAAGCAATGATTTGGTACCATCAAAACATTTTCATACTTTAAAATAAAGCATATGGAAACAAATTACCCAATGGGTAGAAGTCATTTGTTACTAAAACAATTTACAACTAATTTTTTCAGAAATAGAGTAGAAAAGTAGAGCTTCCACAGATCCTTGAAGAAATACTTCATACGTGAGACGCTCCATAATATTGAAACAGAAATATCAGTGCAAAGAGCAAAAGATCCTGTTACCTGCAGTAAACCAACCAAAAATTAGCCTAAAGGGTAATCATGGCAGCACTAGCAGGTGTCATGGGATCTTTTGAGTTATCCCCTTCACTCTGCCTGATATACAGAAATTTTAAACAGCAGAAAGAGAGAAGTTAGGATAAGGTTTAATTATACTGCCTATGACTAAAAAACTACTGTGGTAAATCATGGCAACACTAATACAAGTGATTGAGCAAGCACAATACCACCACATGCCCTGTTTAAGTCATTATCCCCTCATCTTAGGCATCTATAATTACCATTCAGGGATGAACAGAATACAGCTATAGAAACTACAACCATGTTAGCTGTGCATAAACTACTACATGGATGATTTCTGAAAGAATGTCAAGATCTGAAACTAGCATAATACAAGTTACATTTCGGCAGGATAACGACCTATGCTAAGTTTCAGCAGTACTACCATACAAATTTGAAACCCTTTTTAACTTAGGCTGCAAGTAAACTGGATTTTCAATGGTAATCATTGGCAGCACTAAGACACATTTCTTGAAGACCCTTCAGTAGCATATTACCATCATATGCTATGTTTTAAGCGATTACCTCCTGATTTTATAGATGGTCCAGTCCATAAAATTAAAGGAAAATGTTAGTAATGCATACTATGCTATGACATGAAAACCCAAATATGTTCAGTTTATGAAAACATAAGTTAAGCAATCACATGATAAACTCCAGATCAATAAATCTTTTTAGGAACCATCAGAGAATGTCTACAGTAAGGCTATTCCCCGAAATTATATCATATCCAAGATAAACTGGCCATGAAAATGAAGTAGCAAGTAATTTATCTTTAAACTTCTTATGCACAAATTATGTAATAGAAGTCTTGAATAACAGAAGGAAAAATGCATTTAGATCTGAGGCCCAGCAACCTATACAAGATTAAAAGGCTAGAGAGGAGATACAAGAACTTTCCCAAAGCAAAATAAAGCAGATAGATACTGGAGAGTGTAATGTATGCTACAGCTACAATTAAATTATAAGATCTCAAACCTGAGATTGTAGAGTGGGTTCAACAGCCTCCAAATTTGCTGAGTAGTTGTAGGTGTCCAAGGTTGGTGTGCTACTTGAGGCATGAATCCCCATATTGGTCTTGCAGCCAGTAATCTCCACCTCAATTTCTGGCAGATTAGTATGGCCAATGCAGTTGCCTTCAGCTCCCTCAAGAACTCCTGGATTGCTCATATCCTTAGCAGGGATATTTGCCTCCAGATTACCCTTCTGTGCAAGGCAAACTGGTGCATGAAAATCATAGAGCTTCTTACGCTTGGCATTCAACTTCTTCTCCTCTTCTAGCTTCTTTTTCGTGGAAGCATTCAAATCTCCCTTCCTTCTTCCCATTGCAGTGAGGAATTGGGTCGGCTTTGCACCACAACTGCGGCTTAAGAGCAGTAATCCGAATGCATCGGATTGTTACTTTGCAACTCTATATATGGGATAATTTAGGTCTTTGTACCTAAGACCGCTCCATTGTAAATGGATTCTAGCCTTTTGCTCCATCCAGCCCGATAAACAGATTGCATGCATGAAAATGACAAGAGCAATTTTAGAAGGTTTGAGAATACCTAAGAGTTTAGTGGAGCGTCCGTCATGGAGTCGTTTAGGTCATGTTTTTTGCTGTCACATAATTTGTTAGCCCTACATTAGACCTTAGCAAATTTTAAATATATGAGTAAATGAGCAATGCACTTTGGTCCCATTGGATTGCCAAGTCATGTACTCCAAGTTTAACATGTTTACACATTTCTGAAATCAATTTGTGCAAAGGGACATAAGACAAGTATGAGAAATATGAGAAATATGAGAAAATATGAGAAATTTGTGCAAATATGAGAAATGCATAATGGTCCATTGGATTGCCTGCATGTGGAATCCAAATTTAAGCTATTTTAAACATTCTCAATTTGATCTTGTGCACAAGGACATAAGCCTAGTTAGATAACTAAAAAAAAAAAAAAAAAAAAGAGAAGCTAGAAAATCTTAACAATCAAGTTTGTTCAAAAGACTTTTATATAAATAAAGATTAAATTAAAGTACAGATTGTTACAAAGCTATTAGCAAACAGTTATGCCTGCAGCACCAGTTCCATTGTAATTATCATTGGTTGTTCTATTGAATGTGCTTAGAATAACTTTGATCGCAAAGGTCAGAGCATCCACAAAGATACTATCCATCTAGTTCATATACGATGTTCCTGGAAAATTTAAAATAAATAAGTAAACACATCCTAGACAATCTAAGATGTAAAGCATAGTAGTGTAACAAACACAAAAATGGAGCAATTTATGCAATTGCACCACATATTAGGCGATCAAACAAAATACTGAAATATTGTAGCAAAAAGAATGATGCAACTTCGTAATGATGCAAGAGGACATCAGACCATGCAATAAGCACATTTTACCTAATCCAATTGACAATATCAGGTATTTTTGCACGAAAAACCTGGTGCAACAATCAATGTACTCTTCCTAGCACCTGTAAGACTGCCACAATTGATATTATAGAAAGCTATTTGTAAAAAACCTACCTGGAAAATTGTTCAAATGGAAAAACTTAACATGCACTTAAAGCTCTAGACATGATTATGTAGGCATTCGCTTCAAGCTATCCATTTTCTTAACTGTGGCAAACCAAAACCACGAGAAATGTCAAACACAGTGCCCTTAAGATATCTTGATCTCCTTGTTGTTTTTATGCACTTTAAAAGAAATCATCCAAAAATGGAACATCACTAAAAATGGCACCTGCTTCCTCACATGATCTGGTATTAGTTGTTGAAGAAGTTCTGGACTGGCACCTTTTAATTTTGAAGACAATAACATGGTCTTATCAGGGGAAAAAAAAGCTGAAAAGAAACAAAGAAACAATGCTGTCAAACTCAACAAATATCAGCCTTATCCAAAGGTTTGAAGTTAAATAATGCCTTACCCAAAGGTTTGAAGTTTGGGTTCATAGAACGTTGGTCCCTTTTTTTAATTCAATAACTATCTCAAATTTTTATAGATTGAAATACAACTTTGCAGTTGAGCATTATTTCATATTAAATCTCACAAAAAAATGTCTAAGCCTTCATGTCGATCCTCTTTGCCAAGGTATAAGGAATTAAGAATTGTTGCAAGAAACTACCTTCCTCACTTGGGTACACCAACTAAAAATTTTGTATTTCATAATCATTGACATGAAAATTTAACTGTTCCATTAACTTATCACTAGAAGAAAAACCCTACCTTTGTAACGCTTTTTAAAACGCTTTTTACATTAAATTAATAATATATCATAATTTTAAAGTGGCGTCTCAAATCAAAGTTATATCGCGTTACAATTGATGGGTCAAGTGAAATGCGTTACAAATTGGCAACACGTTAGAAAATTGTAGTGCATTTCAAATTTGAAACATATTACAATTGTGATATGCATGTCAATTTGAAGTATTTGAAACGTGTATCAAATTTATAACGTGTTTCAAAAAAATCTACTAATAAAAATTCCTGAACATTGAAATGCTTTGCAAAATAAAGAAATAACGTCTCAAAAGAAATAGATTTTTCAATAAACCTAACATAAAACATCTTTCACGATATAAGTTTATTTCATTAATTAGCTCAAATCATTGTATCCAACACATTTAAAATAAAATCCCCCTAAAATTCCCTTTGGTTTGGGTGCATATTCACACGGGGAGTTACTCCAGACATCGAGAGTTATCGGATGGGCATATTTGCTCTGGACCATACATAGTGATCCTCGTTTGTGGGGTATGCATGTACAAGTTTTTGTATATTGTATATTAAAGTTTGCAAAATACCACAAGATTTAAGGAAATGTACTTAATGGTGTGTATTGTAAGTTTTTAGGGGCTCTCGCTACCCTACGTAAATCCCCGTGTGAATATGCACCCAAACCAAAGGGGGTTTTAGGGGGATTTTATTTTAAATGTGTTGGATATAATGATTTGAGCTAATTAATGTTAATGGTATATATGTGTTGGTTGTTATATTAAAAACATTTGGGGCCCCGGGGCCCTAATAAAAGCCATCTGCGGTCACTTCGGGCACTAATAATGGCATAAATGCATGTAACAATTTTTAATTCACTTCTGCATGTAACAATTTTAGAAATATTTGTGCATGTAATCCAATTACATGAGACAAGCCTAGAATGATAAAATTGCTTTGTTTTAATATAGATACAATGATGTGCATTAGTTGCATGATGGGATGCTGCTACGAGCAAACACAAATCACATATCTTTGGATTATAGGTTCCCAAGCACTGTGATTGAAATTATCCACCAAAGATGATATAAATATCCATGAGAAAATACTCTTGTGAATAGAAATTGCAGCATTGTGTGCATCTATAGCATCTTGTCCTGATGAGAAATAGTAAAACAGAGCGTCTTGTAGCATTAAACATATGTTGTAGCATCAAAATATCGCACGACGATAACAAGTTTGCCAAATAAATATTACCAACCAGTGGGACCTGAACCCATCCTATCCTTGTAACCATCTTAGTGAAGAAATTTGTATCTTAGTAAAGGAATTTGTGTACCTATAACAACATAAATGCAAAAAAAAAAAAAAAAAAAATCGAGCATTTACAACGCTTCCGGACAAATCCACAAATCTTGTTGCGACATTAGTCTCAAACAAATCGTGCAAGGCTTTCCCAATGTGTACAACATGCCACAAAATTCAAACCTTGACATGAACATGGCAGCACAATCATAATGAATACCTCTTTCTGATTCCCGTAAATGTATGCAGAATTGATATGTCATTAACCAACCTATAGTCCAAGGAAAGATATGAAAGTTTAGTGCTTGAAGAAGTTCTAAACTACAACTTGCAAAAATCTCTTGCCAGACTCAAAAGCACATTGAAACACAAAATTTCACCGGAATCAAAGCAGGAGTTTAGCAGTGGTAATAAAAAACTCTTTGACAGCATTCTTTAAAGCATCACCAACAACTCCTTTGTCGGCCTTCTAGGTACCCAAGCCAACAGCAGGAATATAAGCTCCAGTGTTGGGCCGAGAAGCATGGCGATCAACTTAAGTTACAAGAAAGAAGTGAGGAAAGAAAAACGGTTCTAGTTGTACCTCCTGCTCCCCAGCACCTTTTCTAAATGGACGACACTGAGGTAAACCACATACTATGTGACTATAGAATTCGGAAGGATTGTCGACTTATAAGCTAGTAATATCCTGTGAGGCTAGAGAACCTGTCGCGAGATACTTAAAAGCAATCTTTCACCTTCTCTCTGTTGCCCTAAAACAACAAATAAATAAAAAGGATTGCCGAGAACCCACCACACTCAACAAAGAAAAAGCAGATCCCCGTCCCTACGGCACTTTTTTTTTCACCAGAACAATGCTCCAACATATCGCATCAGCGCCTTAACTTCTTGAGCAATCATCCTTCACCACTTCCCACAAATCAAACCCACCGCATTGACCACAAGAGCATATCCACATTTTTGACCCAATCTTTTACCAAAATCTACCATTTTGAATGTGCCATTCTTGACCAAAACTTTGTCATAAGAGTCCCATCTGATCGAATAATGAAGGAATAAAAGAAAGAGCGAAACAAATCTGTTTGGGGTTCTGCAAGGCCATGGAATGTGGCTGCATGCACCGAGAAGCAAAAATTTAGAGGAAAATGCCTGATTGAAAAGAAAAGGATGATTCCAATCGGAAGTGCATTCTCCATCCTAAGGTGTGGCGGAACCCATACATGCAACACAAACTTATGTGTGGCCAAACTTGAATGGCAACTGGTTTGCACGCTTGCTAGTAGAGTTTAAGGTGGGTAAAGTCTGAAACAATTTAAAGGCTAAATTACGGTCTTGTCACAACTTACAAATTTTGGATCTTGAAAGAAGCATGTACTCAGATATTTGTCAAGCCATAATTGTTGTGGAGTATCTGCAATTCTCCAAAACAAAGTGACTCTTGAACTTGAAAAGGTGACGAGAGGAGAAGTTTCATATGAAATTCCTGAAGGTAGACCATATACAAAAATAGAGTAGAGTAGAATGATTTTATAGGACTACAATTGCATTGAAGTAACATGAAATCAATCTCATTAGGACCATATAATTGATAATTGATCCGTTAAATCATTCTACCTTCTTTAACATCACATCATCCGTCTTTAAATGCTTATGCATCCCAGCATAAGTTCTAAGATTCTGTCCCAGAACAGCCGCAAGAAGATGTTTTAATCGCACTATAATGACTATTATTACCACTGCCCTTTTGACAGTACACATTATCAAGGTCGTCTCAACCAACCTCGTTGGCCCCCTAGCAACTACTTTGACATACGAGCGTCTCCTAGACAGACTTTTTTAGGCTGACCTTTGAGAAAATGGTCCAAGCATTCTTATACTAAATGCGTATCCTTGGCATTGAACATCATGATGACAATTCTTCTTAGAGTTGCAATTACACCCATCATATTATCAGTTCCCGTGAGGCATGGGCACAAGACATATGACGAATGCATGAAATTAATGAAATTAAATTCACAGAATGCATCAATAGCATGGACATGTTATAAGCAAAACAACAATCTCTAAATTGCCATTTCGATAGCCAATTGACAAGTTTCGAGTGGGTAGGACGGGGATTAAATTTCAAATTTCTCATGCTCGGATCAAGCTATTTGTAGCCTTCAAAAATGCAAGCGGATCATACACTCTAACATAGGATGTGCAAAGTGGAGCCCTTCCATTTCTTCTGATTTTGGTGATTTAAAACCCTGAAGTTGCTTAGTTATCCTTCATTAATTGACTCTAATGAGCAAAACCTCACATCCATTCACAAATAGAAACATAGCACTTGCAATAGGACTTACCTTGCAGTCATCCAGATCTCAAGCTTGGACCAAAATTGCGCTCTCTTCGGATCTAATTGGGTCCATATTGACATTCAGCAGCAACTTAGTTATTGAAGTATAATAAAATAGTTTGGCAACTAAATTGTTGTCTGCTGCCTGCTTTGTCACAGCATTACCAGCTGGGTTACAATTTTTCTAATAATACAAACAAGTAATACTAAGGAGGAATCTGGGTACCTATTAAACCAGGTGATAAAGAGAGTCAAGTATGTATTATAATTGACCAGTGAGTCAATTGTAAGCATCTTCAGGTCTACGATCTATATACCTAATCCAGTACTGCTAACTTCTACATGTATCAAATTCTAAATTCTGATCTATAGGCATTGGAGGCATGCAAGTCTTATACCACAGTGCCATCAATTGAGAAAATAGCTTGGATCTTGCTTAAGTGTAACAGGTGAACGATCTATTCATATTCCATACATTGGCAGCCGGACGATCCTTCCAGTTTCCTCATAAAGCACATCTTCTGTAATGTTGTCTTCAATGCTCTTGACAATCTGTATCATTTGCTCTCTATCCTTCTCTATCATTTGCTCCTATATGAGGCAAAATAATTCCTGAACAAAAAGGTAGGATGCACCATGCGCATACAAAACCTCATCATGCTAGATACCTGGATGCTCACAATGCCAAATCAACATTGGTGCCACTAAATGGTTTTATCAATGTTCCCAATGTCAACTCGAACTAGTTTATCCTGCCAGAATAAGATCTATGCTGAATGTCTTGCTTGATTTTTGTTCCATTTGTGTTCCAAGTTACATTGCAATTGTCCATACAAACTGTATAACAAGAAAAATGCAAGTTACCTTTCTATATGTAGTCCATGTATTTGGATGCTTCTTATCGTTCGGCACTCTCATAAACTCCCAACTATTCTTGATTATGTTCAAAGAGCATTCAACTACCTTGCTCTCTAGTGCTTTCGAACTTATGTTCTCTGCCAAGCATAACAAAAACTCAAGGGACAGAAAACCAAAAAGATTTTGCCATACAAACAACTACCAGAAAGTGTCAACTTTGCACCATCAAGACACTTTAGCTCGTCAGTCTTGCCAACCAAACAAAGGCTGTTCTCTCAACTCCGGTATTGTCTGTAAGAAGAGGAAAAGGGATATTAGATTGATGTGGATAAAGAGGAGTGCATCAGAAACATGAGAGACATCTTGTGGATAAAGAGGAGTGCATCAGAAACATGAGTGACATCTTAAAGGAGCATGCTGGCATTCATTTCAAAATGAGCATAGATAGAGCATAAAGATGACTCTCTATAGCTATCAGTTGGTTGGTATGGGAATAGAAGAAACCCTGAGAATGAAATCAGCAGAATTCATATGAGGATACTTCCACTTCAAGAGGCCATTGTATCCATATGGTATGTATGGGTCATCCCATCCCTGCACAAGAAACGAAAATGAATTAACTATATATGAAGCCCTGCACAAACTCCCTAGTGACAATATGCTATGTTTTAAATGCAACCATTTTCCTAGGAATTTATTATTGATGAATGAATAAAAGACATCGAATCCTAATATTTAGGGGGCTACACTAGGCACATGGATCTCTTCACATGTTTCCTTTGATAATCAAGTTACATTTACCTGGGAAATCACGCCATCAGCTTTATGGGGAAGTTCTGAATAAGACCACCGAGAATCCTTGGCGTCATTGGCAGAACCCAAAATCCCTTCCATTTTTCTGGTATATCAAACCAGCAAATTAATAGAATAAACAGGCCAATTCACACATGTTATTTTTCTGCATAAAGGGAAGGAGGAAAGCAACATTTATATGGACAATACTTGTACGTGGCTGAGAATTCAATTGGAGAATGACTGAGATGCAGTTCTCCTTGAAAATCCAACCTGGAAAATGTTCTGCACTTTTCAGTTTGTTATAATGATAGCACTGAATTGCATGATTATAGACACAATGCCTTGCTCTTCTAGACATGTTATAACTCATCTACATATCTGACCAGTTGAAACAGTCGTCCCACAGCCATATACTCAAAGCTCTGAGGAGCTTTACATTTTATGCCACGATGATAAAGAACTGTCCTGCATGTGATTGCCTAAGACATGCATTTTATAGCATAGACTATCTATCTCTACACATGGCATGCCTCCAAATGAAATGAAACTATGCACCAAACATCGATATAGAAATGAAACTATGCATCAAGGTGCAATTGAGACCAACCTGGAAATATTGGACTGCCTCCAATTCATAGTTATATTGATGGCTAGATAAGGCATCCTGCTTCCTTGCATGCCGTTCTTGGCCATGCAAGGCTGGAGATGCATCATTCCGGTGAACTGCTGATCTGTAAACAGAGTAAGTGTTGGTTACCCGATGATTTAAGCTCCATAGCAAGGCGCACCAGTCGCAAGGCAGCCATTGCTCTGCAAACCCCATCACAAAATGGATCAGATCTTGCTACACCACAATAACCAAAGACCTGAAAGCTCATATGCTTAAAAAAAAAACCCAATGTTTACCTTGTCATTAGTATGAAGACCTACGAAACATCCAAGGATTTATTCAAACAACAGAGTATTTCATAATTGCATGCGGGTTTTCTTTCCCCAAAGGCATTTGAATGGATTTGTTCATACCAGTCCTTGGATGCCACAGAGAAACGAGCCAAATCGGAAGGCTTGTCTAGCAGAAGCACCGCGTAGATTCCAAAACATCCTTATGTATGGCAAGCATATCTGTTTCTGCAAGCATGTCAATGTGTTTGTGCATCAACGGGTGGCATAACTTGGCTTTGGGATCGTGCCAACATCCGACGGACAGCACACAAATATCTGGGATTTTTCCCAATTTAGATGTGGGCTTTTCCCGAAAGCCAGGAATAGAACTGATATTTTAAGAATGGAAAGTGCAGAGTCAGTGTGACAACTACAAAGGTATAAAAGAACGTCTGCATTTGCATTTGCATTTGCATTTGCATTTCCATTGTGTTGGCATTACAGAATTCTGAGTATGGAGACGAAGACGGAGGAGACAGACGAAGAAATTCTCAACTACAACTATTCTGCTTTATTTCCCAATCTTTTGAAGAGCTATGATCTGCTTAAGGAAATCGGCAGCGGTGGCCAAGCTACGGTTTTTCGCTGCAGAAGTAAAACAGAAGGTAAGAAAGAGTTTGCTTGCAAAATCATCTGGGTAGGAGATACAGAGCCGATCAAGGAAGTGGAGATCATGCAGAAGTTAGCCAGCAGCCCTGGCGTAGTGCATATACACGAAGTAATCAAAGACAAGCGATTCTGGCACTTGATCATGGAATTGTGCGAATGTAGCTTGCGTGATGTAATCATCAAGAAAGGCAGGCTATTTGAAAAGGAAGCTGCTCTTCTTATTCGAAATCTTGCTCTAGCTATACAGGATCTTCATCAAAAGGGTATTATCCACCGGGATCTGAAGCCGGGCAACGTTCTTGTGATCTCAGCAGCAAAACCTTATGATGTTAGGGTTTCAGATTTCGGCCTATCGGCTCGTTTTTCAGGTTCGGCTCCCAGTTTTACATCCAGAGTCGGAACACTAAGATATTTCGCTCCAGAGGTTGTGCAGGGATATTATTCCACAGAGATAGACATATGGGGTCTGGGTTTGATCCTGTATGAGGCGCTTACAGGGAATTATCCCTTCTCAAGTCTACAAACTGCAGAAATTCACGAAGAACTGCTTCATTGCGAGGATCTGGCTGCCTCACACTTGCATTGGCCAGTTGGGTTGGTGTCAGAAGAAGCAAAGAGCCTTGTTATGGCGATGTTGCAGCCTGATCCGGAGGAAAGGATATCTGTGCAGCAAATTTTGGCACATCCCTGGGTTGCCAAATATTATTCTAGTACTACTAGTAAAAGTGCGCCTCAGAGCTTAAAACGTAAGAGGCCATGCTTCAAATATGGTGTCCCTGCTAAGCTCATCAGAACAGTGAGGCCCTGTGAAATTGCCTGCTGAAAGGACATTCTTTCTGTAAATATGTTAATTTGCCACTCAAAGGCAAAAGCTTGATATATTCTTTTGTACATACGCCACCTCGATGGCATATAATTTATAAAGGTTGGCTTCTCAATATGCCACCTTCATGACATAGAATTGTTTATAGAGGTTGGCTTCTTGACATATGCCACCTCCATTCAAAAGTCTTGTGTATGAATTTAGGTAACATCACGTTCACTCCTGGTACTTCAGCACAGAATTCTATATAAGCATATGTATTCAATGAGTGTGATTCATGGCTACAAACTTTGGATTCTATGTAAGCATATATGTATTTCAAATGAGTGTCATTCATGGCACAAACTTGGGACGATGGATGCTTGAACCTAAAGTGGAGAAATTTATGTGTATCTTAACAACTACGTCCACATGCTCATCCATGAAACCCTCTTTACGGTTAGCCTGTAATGATAATATAAGGTACACACACGAGCTAGAGAAATAGCCGGCATCAACTTTTAGTTGAGCAAGATTAAGATCGAAGATGCTGAAGTGTAAGTGTTATTCTCTAGCCAGTATATTCTCTAAATTTTTTGAGCTCTTGGAGAATCATTTAGTTATATCTGAGCGTTTGGACAATGTTAGAATGAGCAATAACATTTAACACTAGAGTTGTCCCAACATGGACCCAAATGGGTCGATCTACATTGTCTTTTTAATTAAACTTCTACCCAGCATGCTAGGTAAAGAATTTGAGTGAACTGCTTGCACTATCATATTCCTTAGTAGTGCACATGTAAGATAAAATAGATTAAAAATTCTAAAGATTTGGACATTGTCAAATACAAGCATTGTAACTAATGGGGGTTAGGTAAATTTTGCAATGTGATTAAGATTCCATCGATCATCGTGCATATATGATTTTTCCTCAATTTTTAGATTAATACATGTCATATAACTGGCTACGTCAAAAAACCTAACTCCAAACCAAGGTAGTTGAGTACTTAGAAATCCGTACCTTAAAAATCCGTATGCAAAGATTTTTTAAAGGTTTTTAAAAAAAATATAAAAATCCTTAGAATACAAATTTTATAGAAATTACAATATAGCCATTACAATATGAAATTCTAAACCTGTAAGCCTACAATTCTAACCCTAGACCTAAATTCTAAACCTGTAATCCTAAATTTTCAACATTCTAACCCTAAACCTAAGTGTACACAATGTAAGCCTAAACATTCTAACCCTAAATTTAAACATTCTAACCCTAAACCTAAACATTCTGGGTAAACCTTAATTCTAAACATTCAAACCCTAAACCTAAATGTTTTTTTATCCCATTCCATAAAAATCTTTTTTTAACTGCGTGACGGTTTTTATAGAAGAATTTTTATGAATGGGTTTTTTAACCACCTTGTCCAAACCAATGTGTGATTATGGAGTGATAATTCATTTTGTTTAGGATATCAAAATTTTTAATAGACCCATTTGGGTTCATGGAATGTTGGTTTTTTCAATTTTTACTGGATCCTCTTTCGGTATAAGAAGTTAAGAAATGTTGCAAGAAACACTTGAGTACACCAACTAAAAATTTTGTATTTCAAAATCTTTGACATGAAAATTTAATTGTTCCATTAACTTATGAAGGGATTTGGACTAAGTCTTCCAAAATTGGGTCTTAGAAAAATTTAAACTGGCTAAAGCCATTGGAACCCATTTGGGTTCTTGACTCTATAAATTCATTTGCATGCAAAAATTCAAAGCAGATCGTCACATGTAGACCTACCATCGAGCTGGGATTGTAACCTGTGTTTTGTTCTTGTAACTTTTCAATCTGTTATACTGTAAAGGGAACACAAGAAGTTGCCACTAAAAGAGATTGTGTCCAAAAGCAAGATATTGATGCAATACTTCTAAAGCTTAATATGACATCACTTAACTCACATCTACAGAACTCAATGAAATGGTCTTTTGTCAAATGCTCGATTGAATTTTCTCTTCTCTTATCTTATCTTATCTTCTAAACCTCGATTTCGCATATGGAAGCCCTGGATAAGAAAAGGTTGTGCATAGTACAGGAATTAAAAGTGATAAAAGGGCCTATAAAAATTGTAGCAAACTGTATAAAGTGATATGTTATGCCTTATCTAAATGCACCTTAACCGTCCATTTCATGTAAGGCCCAAATCTAATGTAAAGGCAGCACCAGCCATTGCTTCTTTTCAGCATTTACTTATGATGACGTAAAGCTTAGCGAGTCTCTGTCAACATGCTATCTGAAGGGATTATAACTGATATTTTCTTGCTGGGAAGAGCAGGGCTATGATCAGGGTCTGATGCGAGCTTGGAGATCGAAGAAGCAGGGTCTGATGCGAGCTTGGAGATCGAAGAAGCCACGTCTTTGGTAAATTAAATAGCACAAGGCTTGGAAGGGATTATAGCCAATAATGGATTTTTTCAAGTAAAGCTAGAGTATGAGAAGTTTGCATTGGCAGGGCACAGCAGAGGAGGTAAGGTAGCCTTTGGACTAGAGTTAGGTTTTGCAAGCATGGAATTGAAGGCCGTAGCTATAGTAGGATTAGATACGGTGGATGGAACCCCAAGTCCGGAGCATTGATAGTAAGAGCAGGGTTGGGATCCATGAAAAGGAACTCTCTTTTTCCACCTTGTGCTTCGAGATACATGGACTTTCTGGATTGAACTTTGGGTGGTAGAGGTAAACTTATCTAGTTGCAGAAAAAAATGGTGTTTCTAGAGGTTCGTTGAGTAGCTTTTCTGGAGCTCTGGTTGATGCCTTTCTTCAAGCTATATTCTTGGGAGATAAGTAGGTATTTGAGAATTGCCCTTGTACTGCTCTTGTAGCACTAAAACCTCCTCAAAGCTACGATTTTCTAGCATCAAGATCATTTCAAATGCTTCAACAAATTGCTAACTAGAGAACAATTCTTTTATGAATGCAATATGAAGAAAATAGTCTCCATGAAAATAATCCCCACGCACTTGGTACCTTTAATAAAACTACGAGATGTATGGCAAGATAGTTCCAAGCATCCATTCCATATTTCCATTTGTGCAGCGGACGAAGCAGGGGGCATGTAGATCCATGGAGCAGGCTGCTAAAGCATTAGGTCATCGGCATTGGGTCATGGTTCAGTCAATATTTAAGCTTGTTTTAGATGACTCTGTTACATGGGTTTCTCTTTCAAATTACTGAGAGCATGAAGAAATTATAGCTCATTATCTTGAAAAACTTTTCATTTTGAAGTTGTGGCAACTACTTGCCACATGTACAAAAAAGAAAACAAAAAAAAGGTGGTCTATTTTTAGTGCATATGAGCACAATGGCTTTGCACAAGAGCTGGATGTTTTATACAAGAGCCAGATGTCACAACATGAGACTTGGAAGCCTTGTTGTTGTGACAACATCTTAGTTTAATAATTCGGAAGTCATAATGATTGCAGTATGGACATTTATGGCTGTCCACAGAACTTCTCAATATCGAAAAAAAAACTTGAAAAAAAAAAATGAATAACTTTTGTTTTGGTGTATTATGGGATTTGTGCTATATTTAATAATTTATATGTTATTCATAAACTTTTCAATGAATAACAAAACCCCAAAAAAAAAACATCCATGATACACCAAAACAAAAATCTTATGTAGTGGAGATCTTGCATTCTTCCTTGTTTTATTGAAATTTTGTTAGCATATTTTGGGGGGGTTAGTGAACGTAGCATGTGAGGTAAAGAATTTGAGTGAAGGCTTGCACTCTCATATTCCTTAGTAGTGCACATGTAAGATAAAATAGATTAAAAATTCTAAAGATTTGGACATTGTCAAATACAAGCATTGTAACTAATGGGGGTAGATAAAATTTGCAATGTGATTAATATTCCATCAATCACCGTGCATATATGATTTTTCCTCAATTTGTTGATTAATACATGTCGTATAAGCGGCTACATCAAAAACCTAACTCCAAACCAAGGTGTGTGATTATGGAGTAATTATTCATTTTGTTTAGGATGTCAAAATTTTTAATAGACCCATTTGGGTTCATAGATAAGATCTCACAAAAAATATCTAAGCCTTCATGTCGATCCTCTTTGCAATTATAAGGAGTTAAGATTTGTTTCAAGAAACTACCTTCCTCATTTGGGTACACCAACTAAAAAATTTTGTATTTCAAAATCATTGACAAGAAAATTTAATTGTTCCATTAACTTATCACTAGAAGAAAACCCTATCTTTTCGACATCGCTATGATCCTCGTGATATCTGGGCAGTATGCCCATTTCTCGCCTCTCGGACGTTGAGACTCTTGAGCATTGTCTCTTTGATTGTCCCGAGGTTCAACGGTGGGTCCCGGCTACAAGGTTTGTTTAACTTTTAAGACATTGGCTTTCGCCGATGCATCCTTTTGGCGCCCTATCCCAACGCATGGCCTCCGGCTAAACAAAGGACATTTCATCTTGGTTCCGGTTGGCTCCTATGGTCGATATGGGAGCGCCGCAGACACCACATCTTTCGGGCATTTATTCATCCGCACACGTGTTATTACATTAAAAAAGATATTATTGACAACCTCACGAAAGTGTTCTTCCCTTGACTTTCGAACTTGTGGAACACATCGGATTCAAAAAAGATCTTGAATTGATTCTTATCATTAGTCTCCTATTCGAGTAAGTACATTGTGCTCCGTGCTCGTGCTCTGTGGCATCTACGTGTGCTTACGATTAGATGAGACATGTAAATGTTGTATTTTTTCTCGATTAATAAACTTTTTTAAAAAAAAAAAAAAAAAAAAAAAAAAACCCTATCTTTGTAACGCTTTTTACATTAAATTAATAATAATATATTATAATTTTAAAGTGGCGTCTCAAATCGAAGTTATATCGCGTTACAATTGATGGGTCAAGTGAAATGCGTTATAAATTGGCAACACGTTAAAAAATTGTAATGCGTTTCAAATTTGAAACATATTACAATTGTGATATGCATTTCAATTTGAAGTATTTGAAATGTGTATCAAATTTGTAACGTGTTTCAAAAAAATCTACTAATAAAAATTCCTGAACATTGAAATGCGTTGCAAAATAAAGAAAGAACGTTTCAAAAGAAATAGATTTTTCAATAAACCTGATATAAAACATCATTCACGATACAAATTTATTCCAATGACATGTTGCAAGATACATGTAGGAGAGGTCCGGTACCTGCAGCCAATCATCATAATATTAGCAATAGACTTGGTAATGAATGAAGGGCCAAAGGTTACAATGGAGCCTCTTGGTGTATAACCATTTAGCTTTTGTAACCCTTTGCCCAATTAGCTAGAGATAACATATTTTTTGACACCTTCATGACATATTTTTTTTGAATACAATAGAATTGTTTATAGAGGTTGGCTTCTTGACATATGCCACCTCCATTCAAAAGTCTTGTGTATGAATTTAGGTAACATCACGTTCACTCCTGGTACTTCAGCACAGAATTCTATATAAGCATATGTATTCAATGAGTGTGATTCATGGCTACAAACTTTGGATTCTATGTAAGCATATATGTATTTCAAATGAGTGTCATTCATGGCACAAACTTGGGGGATGGAGTGGCGAACCTAAAAGTGGAGAAATTTATGTGTATCTTAACAACTACGTCCACATGCTCATCCATGAACCCCTCTTTACGGTTAGCCTGTAATGATAATTGTACACACACGAGCTAGAGAAATAGCCGGCATCAACTTTTAGTTGAGCAAGATTAAGATCGAAAGATCTGAAGTGTAAGTGTTATTCTCTAGCCAGTATATTCTCTAAATTTTTTGAGCTCTTGGAGAATCATTTAGTTATATCTGAGCGTTTGGACAATGTTAGAATGAGCAATAACATTTAACACTAGAGTTGTCCCAACATGGACCCAAATGGGTCGATCTACATTGTCTTTTTAATTAAACTTCTACCAAGCAT
Source organism: Isoetes taiwanensis (assembly GCA_021234155.1). Classification (NCBI taxonomy): domain Eukaryota; kingdom Viridiplantae; phylum Streptophyta; class Lycopodiopsida; order Isoetales; family Isoetaceae; genus Isoetes; species Isoetes taiwanensis. Next base: position 19,820,940 of record JAJEKV010000013.1, read on the forward strand.
GCTAGGTAAAGAATTTGAGTGAACTGCTTGCACTATCATATTCCTTAGTAGTGCACATGTAAGATAAAATAGATTAAAAATTCTAAAGATTTGGACATTGTCAAATACAAGCATTGTAACTAATGGGGGTTAGGTAAATTTTGCAATGTGATTAAGATTCCATCGATCATCGTGCATATATGATTTTTCCTCAATTTTTAGATTAATACATGTCGTATAACTGGCCACGTCAAAAAATCTAACTCCAAACCAATGTGTGATTATGGAGTAATAATTAAGTTTGTTTAGGATGTCAAAATTTTTAATAGACCCATTTGGGTTCGTGGAACGTTGGTTTTTTTTAATTCAATAAGTATCCCAATTTTTTATAGATTGAAATACAACTTTGCAGTTGAGTATTATTTCATATTAGACCTCACAAAAAAATGTCTAAGCCTTCATGTCGATCCTCTTTGCCAACGTATAAGAAGTTAAGAAATGTTGCAAGAAACTACTTTCCTCAAGTGAGTACACCAACTAAATATTTTGTATTTCAAAATCATTGACATGAAAATTTAATTGTTCCATTAACTTATGAAAGAATTTGGACTATAGTCTTCTAAAATTGGGTCTTAGAAAAATTTATGAACTTGCTAAAGCCATTGGAACCCATTTGGGTTCTTGACTCTAGAAATTCATTTGCATGCAAAAATTCAAAGCAGATCGTCACATCGAAAGGAATTGTACCCCGTGTTTTGTTCTTGTAACTTTTCAATCTGTTATACTGTAAAGGGAACACAAGAAGTTGCCACTAAAGAAGATTGTGTCCAAAAGCAGGATATTGATGCAATACTTTTAAAGCTTAATATGACATCACTTAACTCACATCTACAGAACTCAATGAAATGGTCTTTTGTTAAATGCTCGATTGAATTTTCTCCTTTAAACCTCGATTTCGCATATGGAAGCCCTGGATAAGAAATGGTTGCACATAGTACAGGAATTAAAAGTGATAAAAAGGGCTATAAAAATTGTAGCAAACTGTATAAAGTGATATGTTATTCCTTATCTAAATGCACCTTAACCGACCATTTCATGTAAGGCCCAAATCTAATGTAAAGATAGCACCAGCCGTTGCTTCTTTTCAGCACTTACTTATGATGGCGTTAAAGCTTAGCGAGTCTCTGTCAACATGCTATCTGAAGGGATTGTAGCCGATATTTTCTTGCTGGAGAGAGCAGGGTTATGACCAGGGTCTGATGCGAGCTTGGAGATCGAAGAAGCAAGGTCTGATGCGAGCTTGGAAATCGAAGAAGCCACATCTTTGGTAAATTGAATAGCACAAGGCTTGGAAGGGATTATAGCGATAATGTGTTTTTCAAGTAAAGCTAGATTATGAGAAGTTTGCATTGGCAGGGCAAAGCAGAGGAGGTAAGGTGGCCTTTGGACTAGAGTTAAGTTTTGCAAGCATGGAATTGAAGGCCGTAGCTATAGTAGGATTAGATCCGGTGGATGGAACCTCAAGTCCAGAGCATTAATTGTAAGAGTAGGGTTGGGATGCATGAAAAGGAACTTTCTTTTTCCACCTTGTGCTCCGAGACACATGGACTTTCTGGATTGAACTTTGGGTGGTAGAGGTAAAGTTATCTAGTCTGTAAAAATGGTGTTTCTAGAGGTTCTTTCCGGGCAACGAGAGCTGTTGGATAGGCATATTCACCCCTTATTCCTTAATCTATTAATCGTACTTAAAGTTCCTCGTTTGTGGGGTATGCAAGTACAAAATTTGCTACAATCAGATAACAAGATTCACAAAATACTATAAAATTTCAAGCGGAATACTATATGGTGTTTATTTCGTACGTGCAAAATACAATTATGAGGGCTCTCGCCAGCCCCTATGTCACCCCCGTGTGAATATGCACCCAAACCAAAGGGGGTTTAAGGGGGATTTTAATTTAAATGTGTTGGACCCAATGGTTGTGTTAATTAATGTCAATGGTAGTTATGTATTGGTTGTTAATGTCAATAGTTGTTATGTGTTGGTTGTTATGTGTTGGGGATTTAATTTTTATATGTTGGATGTTAATTGTTTGTGTTGCAAAAACATTTTTGGCCCCTTTCGAGCCCTAGGGACGTCATCCCTCCCTCCCAAAGGTGACAAAAAAATTTTAGAACTCAAACGAAAAAAAAAACTAGAATTCATTTGAAGCTTTCATCACCGTAGCTTTTTTGAATTTCATCACAATAAAACAAATAGAACATAAGTAAAAGTTACCATAAAGATAGAGCAGATTGATCCCATTATTAGAAAGTCATAAAGTTTGCAACACCCATACACAAACATTTTTCAATTTGGAATTTAACAGCTGTGACCTTTTGGCCTCCATGGATTCTTGTGGTGAGAAACCAAAGTGGGAAACTTTTACGCTTGTTAGCACAAGGATCTAGAAGCCTTGGAATTTGCTTAATAACTGCCTCAAAATCTAAAAATGCATGGTAATTTTTGCAAGCTTCATTGAATGAGCCATAAAACAATATCCAATAGCAATCCTGACACTATTAATCACCGGTAAGATGTGAAAGCCTACTAAACCGGCCGAAAAATTGCTGTTTTAGCATAGATAACTTCAACCAAACATATCCATACACTATCAAAAAGATCTAGGAAGAGCTTTCCAACACAATAAAAATCATCTCAAAAGAGCTCGGATCAAAAGTTATGATAAAAATGTGTTGTTGCGGGAACCGCACTACATGCGCCCCTTCAAGCCCTTCATGTGCCCAACCTGGCCGAAAAATTGCTGTTTTAGCATATATAACTTAACCAAACATATCCATATCATACACCACCAAAAAGATCCTGGGAGAGAGCTTCCAACGCAAATAAAATCATCAAAGCGAGCTCTGGATCAAAAGTTATGATAAGAAATGTGTTTTCTACGGGAAACCGCACCACATGCGCCCTTCAAGCCCTTCATGTGTCCATTATGCACCACACACACAAAAAGAGGGTTTTGTTGTGAGTCATTGGTTGTTGACCATTATACCCACACGCACAAAAAAAAGGCTTTGTTGTGAGCCATTGGTTGTTGACCATTGAAAAAAAGTTAAATCAATGGCTCGCACGCATTAGTACATCCATTTAAATACATCATAAATCATAGGAAAACCTTAGTGAAAAGCGTGCAAAAACACAAAGAAAATCCCCTCATTATTATGCTACATATTCTTTCTCATCCAAAGCGCAGAGACTCTCTTGGATTCCTTAAAACGTTTAGGGACGTCTTCCTGTAGCATTGTTGCCAACATTACATTATGAAATGTGGCAAGTCCTCAAGAAACAAGCCATAGGTCTGCCCAAATCATCATACTATCATCAGTCAGCATAGAGACGAGGCCTGAATTTTTCATATCAACGAGCTGTTTCATATGGTTTCTTATGTTACACAAACTATGATCTTCTGCATTTGGGATTTAAATAATGTGCAACTCTTTTCAATTTCTTCATTCGAGACAACTTTACGCTTTAATAAGCGCTTTTGGTGCATTTCCAATTCAATCGATGAAGCTCAAGCAAAGATTGAAAAAGGCGCTCTCTTCTGATATTCGTTTGGCCCAAGGTCTCTGAGCATCTTTGTTATGTTACACATCCCCAATATATAAACTCCCTCGTGGGTTCTCTATGTACAAGGCCAAGCAATCTCTAATTTTGGAATACTTGACAATCTTGTGCATTTCATAATTGTTGTTCAACCCCAATTCTGAACATGCACCTTCCCATAGTTACATAGGTTCATCTACATCGCACTCCTTTAATCATTTGCAAGGATTTGTGATGATCTCGCTTACTTGCTATTAAGATCTTCCAAGAAAGAACTTTATTGCCCAACTTCAATGGATCTGCTCATGTCCCAACGTTTTTGAGTCATTTTATTGACTAGACCGTTGAGACATTTATCCCCATAATCACCAAATTCGCACTCCACTTGAAGTTGTCCAAGGCTTCGATTTTCAAAGATAGACAAGCAAATATAAGACAATACCTTATCCAAATATGGCCAATGTCTCGATCTTATAGCCGCATTGCATCCGAACTTGTTGCAACTCTCTTCTCCTTAGAAATATCAATGAAACACAGATATGAATAGGGCATTGCCTATTCCCTTAGCACAGCATAACCCTTTCCGCCAACGACCTCCTTTGCAAAATGGTACGTAGATACACAAGCGAATGAGGTAAAAATGAGCCCATTACATCTTTGTGATGGACAAAAAGAAACCTATAAGGATATTTCTCGGACATGTGTAAGATCGATCGGCCAAAACTTCACATCTTTGCAAGATGCATCTTAACGCTTCCAAAATCTGAACAAAATTTAAGAGACCTTTAATCTTTGACGTTTTCTATTGCAAACTAGGTCTCTTGATGATTTTCCTATTTGGTTGTATATAAATTTTGTTTATTCTTTAAAAGACCACGGTTTTGGCACATAAGATTCATAGATCTCAATGGTCTTTCATTTCCATCGAAGTGAAAGATTAAAATGCTTGCACAATCGACATAGTTAAAGGACTCTCTATGTCCATGCACCTATTCGAGGATTTCCATGCTCTTATTTTTGCAACTCGGCACTGTTTCTAAAGTTGAAAAGTTAAAATTCGGTTCCTAGAACTTCCCCTCTGCCCAATCCATTTTAAGCCCTCATTTTGGGTAGTTATGCTTATGGATTGATAATTACCAAAAAGGTACAAATGGAAGCTTATACAATTACTTTTAAAAGCGTTTGTTAGGATGATATGTCGAGAAATTTGAAATTGCGATTAGTTTGTCATGGAAAATTGTGGGACGTAGATTGAAGTTATTTAGGCATATCATTGGTTTAGATAACTAGCAAATAGAGAGTTGTAGTTATTTTTGGATTTGTTGCATTTTCTAAACTGTGATTCAGGAAAGCGATTCTTGGAAGCGCTTTAGAAAGAAAATAGAACAACCCATGAGTTAACCTTCACTTTGTTTTTATAATGTAAGCAAATTATATTTTAGTGTACAAGGACAATCATGATTTCTGATATTTGGAAGTCTCTAATCATAGATGCTAGATATATGGGAATTTGAGATGTAGAGGAACATTCTAATTTGGATCCAAGGACTGACATGAGTAGCAATAGTGGTAGCCTGGATCGGAGAACACTTTTCGTGATAATTTGTTGACTACATATCATGGGGATTGAAACTTTTTGTTAAATCAATTGTAAAAAAGTGCACACATGAGAGTAGTTGTAACCTTGCGTATGCAAAGTTGGCAGGAAGCTAAGTGGAAAGTCAATCATGGATTGGTAGGTGAACATTTTTATTATAAACACCGTTCGGATGCGAAATAAGATTTCTGGAATATGTGACTCTCGAGGTTAGTGCGAATAAGTTGACCTGATCTGTATGCGCAGGAGGATCCTTTCTATTGATCTGACACTAAAATTACTGGAGGCAAACATCATTATGAGGTTGGCATCGTTTTTCAACAAGAAATTTCTCGGTGAATAAAATGTCATAGATTTCTATATAGTAATTGAAGATAAATTGCAAAATATGCATATGGAAAGATCCAGTTCAAGTATGCAACGATTTGCTGCCATATTTGCAGTGATTCTCAATCTTCAGACTCCACGATAAGTAGAAGCAAGGACGAAAGTATGGGGGCCCCAGATGCGTCCATTCGCCTTTTATTATCTTGTATTCTATCCATCACGGCCCATCTTTAGTACTCTGTCAGCTTCCTTCTTTTCTCCAAAAATGTTCTTTGATATTGATACTTCTCTTTACTTGAAGATGTATTTAGGCTGTGCAAGTTGTATTGGGTTCTTGGTTGATTTTTTGTTGTGTTTATCCCACCTCCCACTTTATTTGGACCTGGTTTGGCAAGCCGCCAGAACCCCCACTATGCCAGCCCCTCGCCGTCCTCAGTTGAGACTAGATTATGAGCAGGCAGAGGACTACGCCGAGATGCTCATGGGCGCCCCCATAATTCTAGCGGACCTCCACACTAGAAGCGTGAGACAGACCGGTGACTTCACTATTGCAGGTCTGTGGGCGAGGTTTTGTGAGACCCCCTCCTTGGTCGAAGAATATTCCATTCTGCGTAACCGATGGTTTGATCACGGAGTGTAAAAGAACGCAGTTTACTCGCCATTACTCGATCCGTGTACCCGCTTAAACGGGCCACCACGATCCGCCAGCCCATCCGAAAGGAGACAAAGGCGCCTTGACCGCCAGCATCGAGGGAGATGTACCGCCTGTGACCTCACACCTCGAACCTTTGGGCCAGAGTGCTTGAAGGCCCATACCACCCCTGGGGGACATCACACACCCGCAAGGGATGGGAGCGATACTAAAGCAGATTCTTATGACCCACCAAGGGGACGCTACAGACCCATACCCCCAGGATGGCCCCCCATTGGTTCTCGTGGAGGAGGATGGAGGAGGGCCCGCAACGGCCGGGCTAATGGGAAGCGGTGACCACCGATGGTATGCGGGCGAGTTACTCAATGGGCAGGGCAGCCGCTTGTGCCGGTCCTCACTACCCTGTTCAACAGAGCATTGCAGGAAGGTCTCCCCCGACAATGGACCACAAGCAGGGTTGTTCCCATTCACAAGGCGGGCGACCCACACTGTCCGGCCAATTACCGGACGATCATGGTCAGTTCAGTATTTGCCAAACTGTTGGCTGGCATTCTCGAGCAGCAATTGACCCGCTGGGCAGAGGCAGCAGATGTGCGAGCCCTCACACAGGCAGGCTTTAGACCCCGCCACTCAGCGATTGACCATATCTTTTTACTGCGGGCGATTGAAGAAGACAGGAATCATCGGGCAGGACTTGTATTCTTTGCTTTGTGGACGCGAAGGCTTTTTGATCTGATTCAGGGGAAAAGGCGTAGGCTAGGCTGCGTCAGCTGGGGCTCCATTTGCCTCGCGAATGCCATATACAGGTTGTATGAGAGTTGTTTTGGCAGGATGCAGCCAACGGGCCAAGCATTCACCAGTAGTATCGGGGTCCGGCAGGGTTGCCCCCTCTCGCCAACACTTTTTGGCCTCTACATTGTCCGATTAGAACCACTCGCTACTGAGCATGGGGGATGGCGGCTTTGCACCGGATCATCCGCCCGGCTCATCTATACGGGCGATGTTGGCTGCCCACACCCCGAAGCTATGCGGTCTCACCCGGATGCCCTAGACACATTTTGTCGGGGCTCTGGACATCGCGTGAATCGCCAAGACGGGTGGTTCTCATATCCTCTTCCGTCACCCCATGCCTCCTGCACTCATATCAGGGGACAGCTGTCATGGGCGTCCGCCCACCTACAAGTAGTACCTAGGGGTGGAGTTCCCTCCTCGCTCTGCTGGGGCGTCTATCCGCTTGGGTGACGGCAGGTGGAAAGCGCTTTATGCCATGCAGAACAACAAGTCACCGGCGTAGCTCTATGATTGGGGCCATCAGTCACATCCTGCTCGGGCTACCGGGTCGGCTTTGTCCTTTCATGACGGGTCGAGGTTTGGGGCCCGGGTCGTCTCTTTGGCGACCTAGAATGATTTGGAGGCAGGTGCAGAAGGCATTTTTGGCACGGGCACTTGGGGTGAAGCCTTCACTCCCCTATCATTCTCGCCGCAGAAACCGGATTCTTGAAGCCGGTGGACAGCCCTTGATAGACACATCATCTATTTTGAAAGTGGTTACTATGGGTGATGCTCGGCTCCCTTTGACTGGGCTTACACCGTGGCAATGGGTCCATGAACGGCTTAGGGGCATTGGAGGGTAAGAGATCAATGGTTCGCCCGGATGGAACGTGCGGCAGGATGGATGCGTCTTGGTGTGGACCGCGGCCGATGGTGACGACCAGCGGGCCACCCTAGGCGCTTGTTTCCTTAGCAAGCTCGGGACCCCGGCGCCGGAGAGTCAAAATGGCCCATTACAAGGGCACATCAACCCCCGTGTTAGCCCGGGGCCCACAGGCTCTACACCGCATTCCCAAATGCCCGAAAAAGCCTTGGAGACTCATTGCCTCCATTAGACAGTGCCCACCATCTTTGCATCGAGGCAGGCGGGTGGATTGGGGAGCCCCCCGGGACAGAGCTCTGTCGATCTTTGTCAAGCGGGTGCCATTGAGGATGAGTCTCACACTTTTCGAGTTGCCCGGCCGTTTCGGTCGAGGGCGGATCGCTCCCTTAATGCGGTAGGACTTGCCCTTACATTTGCTGATGAACACATTCAGGAGGTACTGGACCTGCGAGGTCACCTTTGCCCCCGCCTGGCTACCCGCTGATTAGGCACTACGGGTGCGGTGCATGACTGTATATATTTGGGTGTTTCTGCATTTTATATGTTAGGACAGTTTGTCAGCAGGCTGATTGCTGCCACGGTTTTTCCTCTAAAACCCTGGGAGGGGGTTTTTTTTAAAGAATCCGCTTTGCTGCGTTTTTGTATTGGGTCCCATAGACCGATTGGTCTCCGTGGACGATAAAAATACCTTCCTTCCTTCCTTCCTTCCTACCTCTAACTAATTAACATAGCTTGGAGTCAATTTTGCCAATCAATTCTTGTGCATTAAATACTTTTTTTAGGTAGAGGCAGCTGCTACTTCTTGGGAGAGCAATGTTTGAGCTTTTATGGTGTCAGTACAGTGAATGACCACAAATGTGGCAATGGTTTAGTTGGGTATCTTAACTAAAAGCAGCTCGGATATACGCTATCTCTTGGCGATTAATTGCGGTAGTTGTACCACATGTTAATAAATTTTAAACGGGAGCTTTTATGAGAGCTAGGAATTTTTCAAGTTCCAACTATCTGTCGCCAGATATTTAGATAAATGGATACCACTTTTCCTTCTCTTCCACATCCAGAAATATTTCCCGTTCGCTTGCTTTGCTGCGAAGCTAGGTCCATTGATGGCTGTGCTTGGAACACCTTGATAAACATTGTCCAATGGCAAAGCCGTTCTGTATTTGAAGTAGCTATGCAATTTTTTAAAAAATGAAGTTATAGATGTCATTTTGATCCCTTTTAAGTTGTGTAATCTCCAATCATAAGCAGCGCCTCATGGGCGTACCATTTTCTTGAAAAGAACCCGAGCTAGTCGAACATAATGTTCTTGTATTTCTAGATCCTTATAACTTGGATGATTGTTTCTTGTACAGTATTTTGTCGACATTATAGCTCGATTGTTCTTTGCTGTTGATGGGACTCATCTTTGCATGTTTGAGGAAATGGCAATGACAATGTCAAGGAGCTACTTTGAAGGGACTTCAAATGTGCATAGATGCAATTAAGCGCAGGTGTTATATTTATCCTGCATTCGAGAATAGTCCGCCTTCTATTGGTGTTTACGTTAAATACATAATCATCAAGGTGTTTAATTTGACATTTTACAGTTTATTAAATGTTAAATATGATTTGTCTTTGCTTCCTGTTCGTGGCTGAATTATTACTTCGGAAAAACAAAGTTAAACTTAACATGATTGAATGGAAATTTTGCTTATTGCGGTGAGCACTTGCGGCCCGAAATTCTGAGACTTTTAGGACTTCAGTTTTTTATTCTATGTATGTGCATAATTTGCTTGAAATCCTCGCATTCTATGGTAGGAATTTATAGGCCAGGTTAGGTTCCTTTAATTTTACTTTTTATATGTTTTTCTGTAAACTATTTTGTAGATGGATAGTCCTTGACTATTCTAAATTGCTAGGATTTTGAGTTTATTGAATTGCTATAAGGTATTCATGATAGAAGATGTTTTTCTTTCTAGAAAAAAAAGAAAAAAAGCAGAGGTTGATAGTTATATGGTGGTATTCAGAATTAGTAAAATAGTTTCTGTTCAGCCTCCTTTTATGGTTTGAGGATATTCTCATTGAATGTTTTGGATTATTGCTTTCATTGATCTTAGGAAACCAAGTGGGAATAACAATGCTTGATGCAAAGAGGTGGTTGTTGGCAAACACATTGCTGGACCATTGTAACAAGAGATTCATGCTGTTATCAGCATTTTGCATCCCGCTATAGAACTTAAGCACATTCGATAACTATATTTTGAAATCAAAACACAGTTTTGTTGGTTCCTTTAATGATCTTGAGCTATATCGAAGAGGAAGGTACAACTGTAACGATTCTGAAGTCACTGCAACCGATGACAAAAGGGTGGGCAATGTTTCAGGTTAATTTGCAAGCTGGCAGTCTTTATAATTGCAGACAATTTGTACTCAGCATGTTGACCAAAGTGTTCGGTAACTTATTATCTAATAGGAATCTTACAACAGCACAAATTTATAACCACCCATAGTCTTTTTCTTAGGCCCACCACATCAATAAGGTCAAGTGGCTTTGTTGGAACTTATTCACAATTTTCAGTGGGGCAACTCAATTTTTAGATTGACATTCTTTGACCTCTATACTTGCACATATTTACTATTGGTTTGCATCTTAAAAAATATTTTTCAAGCTATACCTCTAATAGTACAATTTTGATCCCATCGGATATTCCTTGAATCCTAATAATTTGCTTCTTAAATCCACGTGGCTTAGCCACGATTGGGGAGGCCTCGGTTCTGAAGGCGGGCTATTCTGAGAAGCGAGAGAAGGAGGGCCGAAAAGGCTGGAAGAGAAGGAAGGAGGTCGTCCGGGTTGCAAGGAGGTGGATGATTTGAGTGAAGCATCAAGCAACAATCACTACTCGTGTAGCAAGGGAAGCTCTTGTTGCAGGTAAGCCATGAATTGGCTGAATCCGTTTATATAAGTGCTGATAGCGAGGTCATAGAGAATTCAAAAGGCCAAAAAGAATTGCAAGATCTGTTGTATGAATTTCAGGATAATACTTTTACTCGCCATCGTCGTATTTAGACATTCAACAAGTTGTAATGCAACCCTACATGGATCCTCCACGTGTGTTTGATTGATAGAAATATAGATGTGCAAACACGATACAAACACGATATTGCAAACATTAAAAGCAGATGTTGCCAATTACACGGATATTCAATTTTCTACTACTGCGCCGATTATAGTTTTGTTAGATCCATGCTTTTATGAAGCCAAAGTCACAGGCAACAAAGTACTCTACACACTCATCTACCCATCCCATTCCACTATCACATTTTATAATATTCCACAATTTTATTCTATTTGTCTATTCCACTCTACTTCTTTTAACCTATGCATTTCGTTACATCCATCTAATACCCATGCCTAATGCCCTATTCCAACTATTGACATCACACCTTTAGAAATCAAATGCAACCATCTTTGTTGCATGTTTAAGCCATGGCATCTTTGTGCAAGTTTGAATCTTGCGTAAGGTCAAATTTCACAAATATTCTCGCGTTCGGATGTCAACTAAAACAAGATACCCATACATTTCAAGACAATCTTTTAAATGAGTGTATAAATGCAAAAAGAAGAGACAAACTTTAAAATGCTTCATGCTAAGACCTGTTCCTTCAATACACATAAAAAAGTGCAAAATTAGTGACTATTATATCTAACGGATTTCCATACTAGAATGAATAATCTCTAAAGTCTATAATATATTCCAAGTGAGGCTTATCTCAAGATTGCAAAAGTTAATTTATGTGTCTTTGCACAAGTTGTTGAAGTTGGAAACCTTGTAATTTCAATACAAGTGTCGTGAGAAATGCCATAAGGAATTTCAATGACCAAAGGGCCCAGATTGGACAATGAAAACCAATACTAGAAGCGGGACCCGGGCACCCTCATGCATTGGAGTGTGCATAACATCTTGAATGATGGCAAAGTTCATTTTGCTTATGTGGGCGTGAGACATTGTGGACAGGTTTTCCCATGAAGCTTACAAAGACACAGTCCATGGCAATTGGACAGACCAGTGCCCTATAGGGAGCATAGAAAAATACAAAGATAGATCACCAAATTCCATGGATGGATTTTGCGATCTAACCTCTGAAGGTTTTGTCTTACAAATAATATCAAGGAATGCATTGCCATGTCTAAAATTGAGTGCTGGTTTGAGCAAAGTAGTTATCCAAACAAATATTATAGATGCACAATTGTCCAAATTACCAGCAACACTCATGATGATAGAATATTTTATATTTTATCATAATCCAAACATTCTTTTAAAAATAAGGCCACATCTGTAGACCATGTTCAAGCCTCTCCTTCCTGTATAAACATGCAACGCATGGTAGTACTTTTGGCATCTCAACTATGCTCTAATGACTTCTTAGTTAGGTTATAAGATTATCCCACTTCCAAAAAATGTTGGTTGATTGTTATCTTTTATTGCTAAGATTGTCAGAATATAGCATGTTGAAAATGCCTCCACTTTTTTTTGAGCTGGCTTTATCAGTGGCAAGCCAACTTACTCACATGACACAACAAATGTAAATACGCCTCACTTTCACTCATCATCTGCAAACTCCAAATCCTAGAATTCAAATCAAGCATTAACTACTTGAAACAAAACAATTAAGACAAAGCACGCATAAATAAAACACCCATAATCATCACCCACATAACTCATTCATCAAGACTACACAATGCAACGTACAAGCTTAAAACATACAAATTGCACCGGACCCCCTGCATCAATGCTCATATATCGTATCATTCCTAGGCGAGAGAGAGCGAGGAATTCTTGGCATGCGTTGTTTTAGATCTTGCATTTCGAGTCTGCGATCATTGGGTTTTACTTTTTTTCTTGGGGGTTTGGAGTTAGGCTATGCATCAATGCTTTATTCCTCTACAAAACCTGCTCCTCGGATGTTTGAAGCCCTCTATGACAAAAAACCGAAAGAGAGGTCTTCAAGAAGTTCTCTCATTTCTATCTTGGAACAAAACATGTATTTCCATACTCTCCCTATTAAACTTGTCCTTATGCTTTTACCATCCTTGTTCCAAGTTGAGCACCAGCGATTTAAGCCACTTCACCCTTTGGCCATGGAGGGCAACCCTCTGTCTTGCCAGCCTTTTTTTTTAATCAAATCCCAAAATAAACATCTCCCATGATACGCCAAAACAAAAATCTTATGTAGTGGAGATCTTGCATTCTTCCTTGACTTTTTGAAATTTTGTTAGCGTATTTTTTTTTTTTTTGGGGTTAGTGAGCGTAGCATGCTAGGTAAAGAATTTGAGTGAAGGCTTGCACTCTCATATTCCTTAGGATGATTGTGCATTGAGGGGGTGGGGAGGGCCCGGAGCACCTAACACCCACCGAAACTTGCCGAGAGCGCCTTCGATTCCCGAGGATTTGGCCTCTGATCTTATGCCAATCTGAATCGGCCTTCCTTCCAATCAATAAAACTCGCCTTCCCTCAAATCGGGCAGGCCTATCGGGTCTACTAGCTAGTTCTTGACTTGAGTTACGGGCTTTTGGTGGGCTAGATCTTCAGGGCTGGCTAAATCCCCTTGATCTTGATCTCTCACGCTCCCCTTACAGGGGGAGCCAGCGTCTAAATCTCTCATGCTCTCCACGAATCCCCCTGCGGTTTTGGGTTCTCATGGCGGGGCTAAGGAGCTGCGATTCACATAACCTCTACCTCTTCTTCCTTTAAATATTTCTGCGATTGTGGATGCAGCAACTCACCACTCTTCAAGCTTACGCCATCTTCATTGTCTTCAAAATTTTATCTCTGTTTCTTGTTGTGGGCACAGTAACTTCAAGATCATGTGGCCCTCGATGCTTTGGAATTGCTTGGAGCCTTAAGCCGTCAAGGCTGGCTGTGCAAGGATTCTGCGCCTCTCTCGAGATCTATCTTTCCCCTTACGGCGGACCAAAGGCTGAGGCTTTCATTGTAATTCCCCATCTTGCTCATGCGAAGGCGTTTCTTCAGGAGCACTGCTCTCATTTGACTCTGATGGCCCCATTTGTGGCGGCGGTTGTGCCAAGTCACGTGGGTTTGTTGGCCTATCTGTTCCTCTTACTCATGGCATGATGGAGTGGTTCTGCCTGAGTGTGTTTTTGTAGGCTTTTTGTGTTCATGTACTTGGTCTGATTTTTTGCATCTTTGGGAGGCTCGGATCTCTCTAGCTCTTGCAATCGGTGGGTCTCCATTGCGGAGTCGGATTGGCCTCAACAAAGCTGGGCCTTTATCACGTTAGCCTCTGCTACAACAAAGTTAAAGCTTTACGGCTGGGGTGCAGGGTTGCTCATCCAATATTCTACCATCGATTTACTGTTTTTTCTGGCGGGGATCTCCTTTGTTAAGCTAGGGCCCGGGTTCTTATGGCCAGCTTTGCGGCCCCACTAGTTTGCCTTGATGGTTTGGGTGCCACCTTCCTCCCTGTAAACGAATTGTAGTTCATGGGCATCCCTTGGCCAAGTCTTATTCAAGATCCATCATCCTCGGCGCGACTCCTCTGTTCAACCATTACGCACCAATTCAAGCATCTTCAATTCTTGCACCAATCTTTGGGCTTTGCTCCTCCACCCCACGCCTATAGAGTCTTTGCCCCATCCCGGTGGCCCTGTCTTTGATCCCTATGGGCAGCACCATCTTCCTTCCAGCAGCCAACTCGCTGCCAGGGGATCAGGCGGTTCCGGTAGTTGCCGAAGTCGGAGTGTTGGCCGAAGCTGGCGGGTTGGAGGAGGAAGTGATCGAGGAAGGGGAAATTCAGCACTTCGCAAGAATCGAAAGACCGTTGCTCAAATGCTTTGTCATTATCTGCGGCAACAACAACGGCTTGCTCGTGGTTGGCTTGAGGGTCTGAGGCGGAGTTGTGGGAGTGGCTCTTGAGGAGCATACCTTCCCGAGAACAACTTTTATTGGGGCGGAGGCGTCACCGATCACGCCCCAAGCTGTCATTGTTCTTTGGCGCCATAACTACTTGGGTAGTTCGGCAATCATCCCCCGCCATATTGCATGCCCGGAGTGACTACTACGACATTTGGGGTCCGCATTGAGATCTACAAGATTTCTAGAGCCTAGTTGCACTCAATCAACACAATGCAACAACATGCTGATGTTCATAGAGATTTATAGGCCTCAGGTAAGCTAATGTCCAACGAGCCCAACATGCCAAGATTCCTGCAGAAACTTCGCAAAGGGCGTCTCCACATCCATCTTTGAGCGGATCATCCAAAAGGAACAAAGAAACTCTTGAAAACGAGGACCCCAATCTTGGCACAAAGGCCGCCACATCTTTGGCATAATGAGGGGCCCACCATGGCACACAAGGGCCCTCAACATCGACCCCACTTAAAACCCAACATTCAAGACATAAGAGTTGCCCCAACAACAATGGTTGGTGAGTTGCCCCAACAACAATGGTTGGCATGAGAGCCTCCAGCCCATAGTATAAGATAGCCTCGCGGGATCAAGAAGTTAAGCAATGAGCCAATTAACATAAAAAAAACTAAGACATTGACTATAAGAATACTTCAATAACGCAAGGTTGTAAAAATGTGGGTAAACCAAAAAGGGGGGAGGGTGGGGCATGCGACTACAAAGGGGAGGCTCAAAGGCGGTGATGAAGATGGGAGGAATGCAACAAGTCTATAAATACTCCAGGGGACTCTCTCAACTAGCCTCAAAAGCGATTTATCCGCTAATCTCAAACGCCAGATAAATCGTGACTTCTAGAGCCTAGTTGCACTCAATCAACACAATGCAACAACATCTTTGAAAAAAAGAGGCGTGAAAAACAAGAAACTAAATGTCTAAAATAATTAAGGGTACAATATCACCACTTAGGAACCACAAAGGCAAAGAAAATGAGCAGGCGAAGGGGAGCAAGAGACCAGGGCACATCCAAACAACCAAGAATACTACAAAGAATACTACGATACCCCGCAATTAAGGAATGAGGAATCTAAGCAAGAAAGCGGCCACGCCGAAAAATTTTGTCCTATCAAAGACAAATAGCAAACACTAGAAAACAAAAGCGTAAGAGTTAACGACTCAAATGGGGTATGTTATGACATGTACACAACACTACAAAGGGATGAAGGCATGCGACTACGCTAAAGATGGACAAGGCTCAAAAGACATCTAGTTTGAACAATCCTGCATGAACCACCACAATACTGACGCAAGAGTCGACAAAGACAGACCGGCCTCCAAACCCGCACGAGGGAACATCGGTGCAACTCGTAATTAACAAGCACAAAGCTACAAGATCCATGATATGCTAGCAACATAGGTGTGCTGGTCTTCAATTCCCACAGAGGGAGACAACTAAAAAATGATAGGAAGATCCATAACAAATTAGCAAAATGAACCGAGACCGTAGAACCATCAGCAACTGTTGGAAACAGACGAAAGCTCACATAAGAAACCCCCCAACGATATATTACAATATGGAATTCAATCTTGAATGTCCATCTAACACACACCAACAGAGGATGCCTCTCACAACAAGCATGCAAGATCAACCACAGAGTCAATTGAAAGAACTAATAAGAAGTGCACTAATGAAGCGAAAACTCACTCAAAGAAAAGCGTAATCAACTTCACGAAAAGAAAAAACAACCTATTCAATCTCCAAGAGGCTCACAACGTAACGCTATAAGAAAAACTTCGAAAGATGCCATTTGACAACCCCATGCGGAAAAAGCAAACCCTAAATACGTGAGAATTCATATTCAGCGGACCTCCAAAGGTATAACAAAATTGAAGCAATTTACTAGAGTAGCCTTAAATGAGAACCATGGGCACGAAGTTGGAAACTCAACAACGCCCAATTAGCAACACTCAATACCTTATACTCAAGCAACAATAAACTTGGGCCAAAATGGAAGCAATCCACTAGGGTAGACTTACATGGAAACCATAAGCACAAGTTGGAACTTGAAGCAAGCCACTAGAATAGACTTGAATGGGAACCATAGGCACAAGTTGGAACTAAAAAAAAAGATCAAATTGCAACACTTTCGGCTACCTTATTCCGCTGCTCACCAATGCCATACCTTACGCAAACCGCCATAACTCATGCAAGCTTCGCACCACAAGTTAAACCAACAAGTTCAAAAGGCGCAACTCTAGACCTTATATTCAAGCAATAGCGTGAGACTCATGCAAGTTAGAAACACCACAACTTACTCAAGATCCCACCATGAACTAAACTTATTCAGAAGATCCAATGTCAATGAGAAACAAAATCTTGAGACAATTATGGTAAGCTCAACTTCAGTGACCTCAACTTAAACACTATCTTCAATACTATCTACACACTTCAACCTAGCGAAACATTCAAAAGCATTCTAACCAAGTCTGGGTTCTCTACACATGCAAGATACAAAACAAGCGTAGTAGTGGAAGCATCTAAACACATCTAGAGAAACAACGTATCAAAACTCCCATCAACACAAACCTCTAGCAACCCCTAACCAAAACCACGAAATCGACCTTTACAATGAATTAGATAAAGAAACAACGAATATAGCTTGAATGTACACAATGGGGTAATGCAGATCAAATTAGTGATGAATGTTTGCCTCATCGAAAGGAAAGTTGTTTTATAGTCAAATATGAAGTTTAAAGCCAATATAAGACTGGATATTCCATTCCACATAGTACTTGACTAAAGTTTTATAGCTTAAAAGAAATCTAAGTACAAAGTCAAATCTGAAGTTTATGAAGTTTTAGAGGCAGATACCGAAGAACGTCCCATGCTACATAGTGATTTGACTAAATTCAATTTACTTTCACTCGACTCTCTTTTCCACAACAATTCTAGAAAGAGTTGACACCTAACTTACCATGAAGAACCATCCTCAAATGCATGGAATCTCCTTAAACGCGTCGGATAACGGTTGAAAGATGGCAATATCGTTGACTACAAAATAAATTAGAACATAGCTTCATTAAGACCGGACATCCATTATCATAAGCAACTTGAACACACATGCCCTGATGCTTCCAAGCATCCATGCATTGGGCAAAGGGGACCTTACGCCAACACAAAAGGGCAACCATTATTCAAGCAAAAATACTCTACCTTGCGCCAACCCGAAATTACGTTCTTGGAAGTGCTACCGGCATGTTCGCTACTTGCCCCTCGATGCTTTCAAGCATTCATGTTCGGCAATGAGGGCATCCATTCCTCGTTTGAAAATGCTCCACCGGCCAACAAATTTCGTTCTTTTTGGTGTTGGCATGTTACGTTATGTAATCTAAGCAAAGAAAATGAAATTACATGTTCTACTCACGAGGCTAAGCTGACCCAACCATTATGATTTTCAATGACCAAGACCGATAGAAAACTATAGCAGGTGTTAAAGATAGATGAGAAAAGATGATCCTATAACGAAGGCCAAACTATTAGGCCATAAACCTATGCATCAAACCGGATCGAGAGATAAGGACAAACCTCAACCCAACCATTATGACACTCGGGACGCATTGATAGAAAACTACAAAGGGTGTTAAAGATAGATGAGAAAAGATGATCCTATAACGAAGGCCAAACTATTAGGCCATAAACCTATGCATCAAAACTGGATCAGAGATAGGACAAACCTCAAATCAAACCTGAATTGTATGCTATACAAGTTAAAGTTAAGATCTTATGATGAAGGCCAAACTATTAGGCATAAGACCAAGATAGTGCAATGCGAATCCAAAGGCATAGTGATTCTTCTATTGTCCTCCTCAGAGAGAAAATCGGCGACTTAGGCGTAGCTCCCAAATAGACCAAGAAATGGAGGGGAAAAATAAAAATGCTATGACAAACCTTATTGGATATATTGCAGGCTCCTATAGACACCAGCTCCACTCTCAAGGCAAACACAGATGGTAGAAGCCACTTCCAAGCAAGAACAACCAAATAAAGTGCAAAGTCCGTAAACTAAAAACATAGTTGGTCCCACGACTTCCTTGCTTCCTTCTTGTGGTAAGACCAATGTGCTATTCTAACAAAACTCAGTAGGCTCGGTTTGTTACATCAATGCAAAAGAAGCAAAGGTAGTATGTTGTATAAATGTTCTGACTACAATGAAAAATTAGTTTTAGGGGAGAAAGCCAATCGTCAAGCGGACCGTATAACAATGCCAAAATAACTAGAAAACAACAAGCATTTGGTCAAAATGCAAACTAGGGACCAATAAAAATACCAGACAATGATAAGATAGGGAGAAGAATCAGTCCATGTCATCAATCAAACTATATGCAGGGGAACAACGTATTAACAATAGAGCTCCTCCAGCCAAGGCAGGACTCCGACTGTGATGTTAATTCAAGAAGAAACTGAACCAAAGGAATATTGACAGCATAAATGCCCTAAGAATACCATATTGCTTTTGCAAAACTAATTTTGGTACAAGTCCATAACCAATTACAAGAACAAAGTCAGTATTGAAGATGACATGTAGCTAACACATAATGCAACAACCTGCTGCGTAAAACTCAAAGATATATAAACTCATGGATGTGTGCTAGCACTCATATTGATTACTCAACACATCGGTTTCTACATAAGTACTAGAAAAGGCAACTAGAGAAGCATCAACATAAAACAACTCTGAATGTCTGGATTTAACAAAGCACACGGGATTAGTAGATACTGGGATTAGTGGAGACAAAAATGACTCTGGGTCGGGGAACCAACTAATCCATGCCCAAGAATTGTTTAGGAGTGATAAAACCACAAGTGGTTTAGCATAAATTGAAAGAGAATCTCTGTCTACAACCTAGAGCAGTTCCTAGCCATAAATATCTAGATGTGACAAAAGACTAATGGATTCGCATGGATGGGAAACGAACCTTGTCCACAACCAAATGACTTACAATTTAACCAACGGATCCATGCTGCTATTATACATTAACAAGAAAGAAAATAAGAAAAAAATAATGCACATCTAGAAAAATGCTTACCCTGGGCTGCCTCTGACCATCTAGAATCTGAAGAGGCGCAAATGGATCGGCTGGTAACTGCCCGCGATTTCGGCCGAACAAGATGGAATCAAGTGCTAAAAGTGAAAATGGGAGCTTGAAGGTACCACGGATCATAAAATATAGATCCAAAAAGTGCCGACATCAAAAAGGCCATGGCAAACAATACGCGAGGCAAAGCCCTAAACCACGTAATCGCTACAAAAGGAACACCCAAAGATGATGGAAAAAGGTGCCCCAAGCCAAGCAAATTCCGCGATAACACTATCGCTATCATAAAAACAGGCTTCCAACTCGAGGCAAAAAACCAACGAGACCACACAAAACATGAAAACCTTGTTTCCGTGGCACCATAGTAGTGGAAAACGACACATTTGGAACTAAACAATGTTTGAATAGGCGCTTCACTTTACCAGATGTTTGAAATAAGCGCTCCACTTTATCAGACGTATAGAATGACTTGAACTGAATAATGTTTGAATAGGCGCAGGCGCTTAGCTTCACTGGCTGCAGACTAACAAGCGACCCACTGTGGGAGAGGCTGCCAAACGACCTAAGGAGGAGAGGCTCCAAAACGAATACAAAGGGGGCATGCGACTACAAAGGGGGAGGCTCAAAGACGGCTGATGAAGATGGGAGGAATGCAACAAGTCTATAAATACTCCAAGGGGGACTCTCTCAACTAGCCTCAAGAAGCAGATTTATCTGCTAATCTCAAAACGCAGATAAATCGTACTTAGCATGGATCAAACGGAGGGTGAGGTGGTGGTCATCTCGTCATCATCATCTGAGTCATCTGAGTCATCCGATGCGCACTGGTCTGGAGCCTCCTCATCGCCTAGCAGCACTCACGATCCCTTCATTTATGCTCCAGCCATTTTGGCAAATAGATCCTTCGTAAGATGGGGATGGATCACTGGCAACCCTGGGGAGTTGTGGGAATTGATTGTTATGAGGCAAGCACTTTGGGAATCTTATTTTGAGGAGGATGGGTTCTTCACAGTCCAAGGTAACCTTGACGCAGTACTAACTCGGGTCAGGGCATTTCATTTCCGTGAGTCTACGGCGTGCCCATGCATACTTTCACGGTTTTGTTGAATGGTTGGAGGATCTATCTTGGTTAGAGACTTACACTAGCCACGGGGCCCGATTTTGGTGCAAATTCCTATCTTGGTTGGATGTTGCCCGTAGAAGATCTCTCATATAGCTAGTAGGATGCCAATGGGGCTAGTTGGTTGCCATTTTGGGTGCATAGTTATGAGTGAAGGCGTTATATATGGTGATGTTTTGAAGGTTTCATATATAAAGAAAATTGTTGTGCTCGCACAATAAAGATGTGTGCCTCGGCATGGGTCCATTGCTTCAATTTCATGCTTTAAATTTGGAGGACTGCTCCAACCCAAGTGGGACATCTTCAAGCGGTGGCACCGATCTGTGCTATGGCCCATCCAATAAATGCCCACGAGCCTTCCAAGGAGAATACTTCATGTCATATGGATACCTTTGAACATTGATGAGGGAGATGCCAAGACTCAAAACGCTGACAAGGGAGAGGCCAATCCTCAACAAGTGCAAGACAAAGGGGGTGTCAATCCCCAACAAAGCGGAAGACAGGTGTTACTTCCACGAGGTGGTGGAAAAGCCTTGTTGAGGGTACCTTGATACAAGGATGTGGCTAGTACATCGGGCCGTGGGGGGGCGAGGGATGCCCCAACCAAGGTGACGGTCCACGAAATGGAAATTTCTTTGCCTGGGACAACACCTTGAAACAACGTGGTACCCAAGTGGGAAGTTATGGCCCCGGGGGGAGACAAGGGTAAGGGAAATATACTGATTGGCGTGTTTTCGCTCATGCATATACAGGTGGTCGACAAACATTAGGAGAGCTTGGCAAGATGGCCTTGATAGGGAGAGGGATCTGGGGATACATTGATCTAATTGACGTCGGGAGAACTCTTGAAAGAGTATGCCGTGGTCGGCTGATTCCCCGAGTCAAATGGCTTGACCCTCCTACTTTCTTATTAAGGCAAACCTAAAAACGAGATAGACACTCTCTTCAGAGGGGAGTGCTTGCTTGTAAGCACGCGGAATTCTTTGTGCAGAGGTGGAGACCAGGCTTTAAGGGTAGGTGTCCAGATATGATACAGTTTCCTGTGTGGACCTCCCTTGTAGGCCTTAGTGCAGAATATTGGAGTGTTGCAGCTTTAAAGGCCATTTGCTCACAGGTAGGGGAGTTTGTTGGGGTCGAATTCAAACCAGACTCTCCGGGAAGGGTGTGCCTCATGATAGATCTCCTACAGCCAATACCTACAGGGGGTGGCATTTCACGGATTCGATAGGAAAGAGGAATGGTTCGACATGAGACTTGAGGGAATTCCCGCCGCGTGTAAGCCATGTAGTCGAGGTTCCACCGTCCCCCTTGTAGGGAGGCCGTCAAGGATGCCATTGGTGAGCACAAGTCCGTTGATGGCTGGCAACTGGCCATACCTAGGCAGGTTGGTCAGAGGGGTGGGCAAGGTACAAGAGGAGGGCGATATGCACCAACAGTGACCAGGGTGGTGCATGGGGATATGCGCCACATTAACCAAGATTGTGTCCCTCATAAAGGAGAGTGTTCCTATGGCCCGCAAAATGAGGAGACAGGGATAGGCGCTATGGGAAATGAGCCCCCTGGTTCGGTGCATAGGGATATCATACATTAACCAAGGTTGTGTCCCCATAAAGGAGAGTGTTCTATGGCCCGCAAAATGAGGAGATAGGGATAGGTGCTATGGGAAATGAGCCTCCTCCTAACAACATTAATGTCATCCTTGAAGGGAGAGAGAGTGGCTCTAATGACCCGAAAAAGAAAAAGATTAAGATTGGCACTCGGGATAGTGAGGCCCTTCTTTAACGACTCCCCTCAAAAGGGGGTGGTGGTGCCATAGTTTCCAAGGAGGCACGCTTAACGAGGTGGAGGGAGCAAGTGTCACGCTAACCGATGAAGGTGACAAAACCCCGCGGATGGGGACATTGGCTGAAAAGAAGGTGGACAATGATGGCAACTTTCTCTTGAAAGGAAGACTAGAAAGTGGTTGGGATTACATGGAAATCAGGGACGATGGGGATAGTTGCACGGAAAATAATGAGGATAGGGATGGCTCAGTAAACAAGGTGGAGGGAGCAAGTAGCACGCAAATGGATGGAGGTGACAATAACGGTGCAGATGTGGACATTGACGCTGAAAATAAGGTGGACAATGATGGCTACTTTTTCTTGAAGGGGAGACTAGAAAGTGGTTTGGATAACATGGAAATCAGGGACGATGGGGATAGTTGCACAGAAAATAATGAGGATAGGGATGGCTCTACGATGGGAGGCTTGGAGGCTAGACCACCTACCACAAAAAATAATAAAGGGGAGACTGTAAGTGGCTGAAGGGGACAACTATATCTGAGAAGAGAAGAGGATGGGTGCGACAACATTAATGTGGAGAAATGGACGGCTATAGGGGCCACCTCCTTGTGGTCAATAGTCCCTCTTGCACAAAAGCGGTGAAGATGGCACGAGCTCAAAAAGCAAGGAAGACAGCCCCCCCCCGTGGTGGAATTATGGAACCCCCGATGGTATGGTTGGGCATATCGTGTGCTCCATGATGATGGTATCACTAGGGATAATGATGAGTCATGTGATGGAACCCCGAAGATATGGTTGAGCATGTCGTAAGCTACATAAAAATGGTATTACTAGCGATAATGATGAGTCACATGGGTGATGGAAAAAGCATAGCACCCATATATGGAGGCAGGATGTATAGCCGTGGGGGGGAGGGAAGTCAAGATGCAAGACATGATGGTGGGGGTGACCTTATTCCGTGGAAAGTACACCACCAATAAATGGGAAGCATATGGAGGCGGATGTATAGCCAGGGGGGGGGGGTCAAGATGCAGTACATGATGGTGGGGTGACCTTATTAGGAGGAAAGTACACCACCAATAAATGGGAAGTAGGGGTGGCGCTGATGTCTTTATGGTCGACTTCGGAAGTCCCCTAAAAAAAGAGGTAGGTTGTACTTCCCCAAGCATGTGTGTTTTTATGGGTAAAGCTATGGTCTACACGGGCGGCAGGTTACCACTCATTTAGATATTTTAGCTGGGGTGTGAATCCTTTACCACCCATATGTACTCTCATTAGTATTGGCGTAATGTTGGAGCCTGGAGGTAGAGGGGTGGGACATTGCCCTTTGGCGAGAGGAGGCGCCCACTTTACCACATTATGGTTCCAAGAAACATATGGGTGCCGGTGGGGCAGCAGATCGATGATAGGTGGTGGCATTTGATATGAGGATTGTGTCGTGGAATCTCGGAGGAATCAAAGGTGCTCTCAAGAGGGCGAGGGGGTGTTGACAAATTTATGCTCTCTATGCGGTGACATTATTCTTATTCAAGAGCATAGGTTGGGTGATTTTGAGGCATGTTCCTTGGGGATGGATGGGTTGTGGATACAACTGGCTTATCTCCAAGGCGGATGGGACCAAGGGGGGGTGTAGGTGCCTTGGAAGGGTCTCACACCTAAGTCCACCCACACAAGCCCCCTAGGCGGATGGCGAGCTCTAATAATTGAAACGCAAAGGGGTGTCCTGGGGGCTGATAAATGTCTATGCCTCCAACAACCCCACTGAAAGAGCCTTTGTTATGGGGTGAAATTGATGGTTGAGCTAATGGAGGCTGACAGTGGATGGTGGGTGTTGGCGGGGGGATTTTAACATGACAGAATCTTGGGACCAAAAGTTAGGGGTCAACCGTGAACCTCCGGCTTTCAGGAAAGGCGGCTTGGGAACACCCTTGGATGATATTGGACTACTACTGCCTCGCCCATCTAATGCTCTTTACTCCTGGTCCAATGGAGCGAAAGGTCGAACCGAAGTCCATTGCCTCCTTGACCATTTTTATGTTGCTAATAGAACAGCTAGCTTTATGGATCGATGCTTTGTCTGAGGCTGATTTGTGCTTCTCCCATTCAGACCATATCCCTCAAGTACTAACATTTGAATCCCCACCGAGGTAATGCAGAAGGATGCTTGCCCTTCTAGAAGAGCTTTGTAGATGCATTCAAAGCTGTTTCTTGCCTCTTTGCCCCAAACATCCTTACCTAGCATGAAAAGATGGGTACGAGAAGGCACGAGCTATGAAAAAAATGGATAAAGTCGTGGGGCAAGGACCGGGTACTATATTGAGAAAGGAGAAAAAATGACCTATATAATGAGCAAGAAGCATTAGACAAGATCTATTGAACGACCCCTCAATGTTGGCAAGCAAAATAGAGAGGAGGAGATGGAAAGAAAGGCAAAGGCTATTGAAGAGGAAGAGGCGAGGGGAGGCTGCAGAAGGTCAAAATCTAGGTGGTATGCAGAGATGGGCCATGAGAACTCCAAAGCGTTCTTTAGGGTGGCTGGTGCTAGGCTAGCAGAGAATGGAATTTCTAGGGTCTTGAATGATAAGGGGTGATCATCGACAAGCAGCAGGGGGATATTGGGGTCTTTCTTAAATAGACATACCGGTCTCTTTTCTCGAGGGAGGACCCTCGTAGGTGGGGTTTTGATGATGCAATGGAGGCCTACTCGAGGGTAACTCAATCCAGTATTCTTCTTGCGACAATCGACAACTCATGGCCGACATCACGGAGCAAGGAATCTTCAAATTTATGCTCCATGTCAACGGGCAAGTCCCCCGCCCGGATGGGTTTCCTCCCGAAGTTTTATGTGGAATTTGGCCAAAACTTAAAGGGGATTTGGTGGAAGCTATTAGAGGGCATAGTCGACCAAAGAACTTCACCCGGCTATTTCTGCGAGGTTTTATTTCCTTGATTCCCAAAGTGGACAGACCACTATCTATAGATGAATGGAGACCCATTACTCGACTAACACTACCTATAAGATTTTGGCTAAGATCATTTGCGTCGAGAATGAAACCTATCTTTTCAAAAGAGTGATTGATCATGGCGATGCGCCTTCCTACCGAGGTAGATCCATATTAGATAATTATCTTGCAAAGAAGGAAGGGGGGCACCTTTGGTGTCAAAGATCATGTCAACCGGTTGTTCTTTTGAAGTTGGACTTCAAAGGGGCATATGACTCTTTATTTGCAATGCTTAGAAATTATGCATCGAATGGGATTCCATCCGATTTGGTTGGGAAGGTAATGGGCCATAACAATCTTGCTAGTGCATCAATGCTCCTCAATGGGAGGCCCTCTGGGTACATTCCAAATAAGGAAGGGAGCAAGGCGGGGGATGCCCCCCAAGCCCTATCTATTCCTCATTGTGGCTAATGTTGCGCCGGCACGGTCAAGTGAGGTACAACTACGGAGGAAATCGAGGTACAGGAGGCTTCCGGGCATGGCTATTGAGATGCTCACTATTTATACAATATCTGAGGCAACACTATTATTCCTCGGTATGATGACGAGTTTAGCTAAGTTTATAGGAGTTCTTTCTACTTTCTCTATTGCATCTGGAATTGAGCTCAATAGGAACAAATGTTCTATCTTGTGGCGCATGAGGGGACAAGTCCATCCTGCTTTGTTTTGCCCTTGGGCTCCCAAGTATTAAGACAACAAGATACAATGAAGCTTCTAGGCATTCCCTCTCTCTTGAGCTCTACTAGGTGGGTTGTGGACCCCCGTGCAGGCTTGGGAGGAAAATAAATCTGAGTCACAAAGAAGTCTCTCTGGCCGAGGCAGTGGCCGGTAGCCAATGCGGTCTTGGATCCTCATGTCTTCTACTTCTCGGTCCTCGTGGGTCTGAGCCGTCTACAAAAAGCTCCGAGGAGGGATGATCCGGGATGTTCATATGGAATGACCAGCCGAACTTGCATGGTCTGAGGTATGTAGGGAATAGGGAGATGGGGATTGGGCTGCGGGGACCTATTGTGCAAGTCGGGTGTGGCGGCAAAATAGTCTGGGATCTCTTATGGGAAGCGATCACTGCGCTTCACTTTGTCAGGTCACGGCTAAGAGCAAATCACGCACCTATCTCGCGGAACCATTGGTTTCTATGGAGAACTCCTTCTTTACTCATTCTCTATGCCGCGTGGTGTATCCCCTGTTATCTGAGGTCTATTCGGTGCATGGCAAGAAGTTATAGAGGTTTTCCACTAAATAAGCCACCCTGGTGGAAGTGGGGGGAGCCTTAGCATCTTCTGGAACACAACGGTATGGGAAAGCCCACGGAGCTACCGGCTGCGGTCCACCCCATATATACTCAAGTGGAACAACAAGGGATCCTCCACTTAGTGATGTGTGGCTGGATGGTCAATGGTTGTCTGAATGCGAACTCAAGCCGGCTCCAAACAAGCTAGTGTCTTTGGACAAAGTATATTTAGAGGCATTTTGGCTAATGTGCATGGGTGGGGGATTGTAGAGGCCTAGGTGAGTGCAGGGGATTGAAGGGGCAAGATGGATGCTACTTTCATTAAGTAGGATTTCTGAGGCTAAAGGAACCTTTCTCCCTTCAAGGTTTTGCCCGGCTGGATATCACGGATGAGTGTTCCTTTCAACTCTTGGTGGGTTCTTGTGTGTTTGGTGCTCCCAAAGAGATCGGCTGTTAGGTGGTTAGCTCTCCGAGGATGCAATCGGACACCATGTCAATTTGAGAAAGAAAAAAAAATAGTGGAATGGATCTACGCCCACTTGGATGGGCAATGTGAATTGATTAGAGCACATGTTCTTAAATAGATGGCGGTAGACTTTTGGCATTGGGCTTCATCCATACTCCACTTAACGGCGCAGTGGAAGTGCCACATATCTTAATGGTTTATTTGGATCACGAACGAGCTTGGGTCATCAACATTGCTCTATGGGGTCACGGAACCACGGGTGTGATGTTGCAATTGGAAGCGGACTCCCTCTACCACTTTCGAATACGCCAAATACTTCAACATGGAGGTTGCAATGATGGGGTTGGGGCACCACGGGGAAATATAGTAGTATTATGATAAGGAGCTTGATAAGATTGGTAGTATCAAGGCTTCGGTATGTTTTAAGTTGCTCATGACGCGGAGGAGGTGCTCATTGGCGACTTAAACTTTGGCAATTAACCCCTAACTCCCCTTGGGACTAGGCGGGTTCCCCTTGTGCTCCTGGGATGATATCGGGATGTAAAAGGTCCATCGCTTGTTTTACTTCTTATTAATGTAATATACATACTTACAAAAAAAAAAAACATTGTAATTAATGGGGTAATCTTTGTATCATGGAGAACCATTGGTGCTTTTCAATTGAAGCGTGGAATAAAGCAAAGGTTGCCCCTTTTTTGTTTACTATAGTGGCGGAAGGACTTTGCATAACTATTGCATGAAAAAAAAAAGATGGTTTGGTAAAGGGATTATTATTGGTGGAAGGTGAAGCGGGGTTTTGGTTAATCGGTTTGCGAGGCGATCACAGTCTTTACTATGATGGTGAAGAATAATGTCTTGAGATAATCAAAAGATTTTGGATATATTTTCAATTGCATCACGGTTGTCTCCTTAATTGGGCTAAGTGTAGTGCCTTATGGGTGGGGAAGAGCATTTCCGCATTTTTATATGAGTATGCACGGAAGGTCTAGGGGTCCCCTTTGGTCTAGATATTGACATGAATGAAGCATGGGATGAAATTATCTTAAATTTGGGTAGAAACATGAAAAGGGTGATTGAATTTTTTGTATATTGATGTAAAATTTGCCCCGGGTTAAAAGTGTTTGTAATGTACATTTTGAATTTTACATGGGTTGCCTATCATTAATAAAAGGCGGTTGCCGTACAATATTCTCCATAATTATACCAAATCCTCGAGAAATCTTGTGCTAGCTTCTCTATCAATAAAATCTAAATATCTTACTGAAAAAAAAAAAAAAAAACTTTGGGCGCACATTTTGAACTTTCCTCAATCGATCAAACATGGCTCAGTTCTACCTCAACGAACCAATTCAAATCGAGAAAGAGCTTTCTATCATGTAACTAGGTATCATCAAAGGCATAAGATGAGAATGCTTGGAATTTCTTTGGCTCGGGACATGGGAAGGGAACACATGGCCGGAGAAGGAGCCATAGCCAAACTATGGCTCGAGAAGCGGAACAAAGAAAAAGGATGGGAAAGTGATAAAAATGCGATGGCGCATGTGAGGTTCTTGAAAGAAAATTTTTGATGTGGAAAGGGTATTTTGGAAGGTGTCGACATTGACCGTTCCCAAAAAGATTTGATGTGCTCTCAGTGAAGGGGTGCAATCTCTTCATTAGCGTATCATCCATAGATCAAATGATCAACAAAGTTAATGTGTAGATCTCTTTCATGTTTTGTAAGGCATGCATCAATTTTGATTGGCTTTGCTTGTGAGAATGCGATCATTGTGGCGGGTGGGAGTTGAAAACTAGAGCCTACAAGCGGGGACAATGTTGAAGAAGATGGAGTGCAGTGGGAGGACTTGTGGGCAAATGGCGTGGACAATGTGGATGAGGCGGTCTTGGGTTGGAGATTATTTTGCATCATTCACATCCCAGACAATTATGAAAGGGTCCCTTATTATCTCATCGATTACCGAAGTGAAACATGCCCTCGAAGAAGACACCAAGGATGACTATGGAAATGAATTTTATTGTGGTAATGAAGTTATAGCTGGTAACTACTTTGAATTGATTCTGGTTGCCATCAAAAGTCTGAGGCTTATTCAAGGAAAAAAGTTCTTGTCCATCCGAGTGATAATTGGGGTGAGATTTCCATTGGAGCAGTCAAACATAAGATTAAAGGTACATCTTATGCATATGAACTGACTAACTATTGGCATGAAATGTTCTTTGGGAAATTTGCGAGAGATGTGTAGAATCTACGTATCACGTTAACTTGTTGTTGAAGTAACTTTTCTATGCACTAAGGCATGGACTTACCAAACTGAATATGTCGAATGTGAACAGATTAAAAACACAAACATTAATATATTGTTTATATAGTTCCAAGACTGTTATACTTAGTGTAAGTTGTAAAAACTTTCTTTATGAGAAGGTCTCAAGATTCAAGATTCAAGACTCAAGATTCATCGAGAAGGGTCTGCGGTGTGAGATCAGCAATGGTCTGTTCCCAAAAATTGTGAGAAGAGTGTCGGGGACATTTTGTTTGGAAGTTGGTGAAGTCTACAGAAGCAAGACATGTGCTGCTTACGTTGCCATTTATGATAGAGATTGGTAAAGTATGGTTTGAGGCTATTGAATCTCCAAACCTCAGCCCTTTTCAGCACTTTGTTGATTGCTTTTGCATGCACAACTTCTGTTTAAGTTGAATGAGAATACTCTCTAGTTACGCTTTAGATAATTGGGATTCCTCATCCCCTTGTCATTTGCTACTCCCATAGCTCGATCCATGCTTCCAACATTGTTAAGTCTCCTCGTGCATCTGTGTAGAACATCATAAGCAATTGTTAGATTAGGAACAAAAGCATGTTTAAGAATAGGAGTACCTCCGAACTTCGTTATTTGCCTCTCCCGTTTGATTTTGTTCAATTGGTTTCCTGTTGGCATTGATCTCCTCAAGAATCGGGTCGCCGGGTGAGTTTGCATTTGAATTGGGGATATGGATTGTGATCTAGTCATTCGATCTCCTCCGCCATCCGAATCAACCGGTCACCCGCAGGTAAAAGGAATTTTATCCTGTCTATTCCCTTCTCCCACGTTTTTACGATATGGCATTACCATGCCAATGATTTGTTCTTAACCAATGATTTGTGCCAATGATTTGTTCAACATCTTTCCCTTTGTCCTCTTTTTTCCAATTGGCCAATGGTTGATCTTTGGCATATATCCCACAAGCCTACAAGCTCAAATGAAAGGGCTATACTCAATGAGGAATATTCCTTTCAATGTAATAAGGAATATTTCTTGTAAGTATGGGTGCACTTAAACAAACTAAAGAATATTCCTTTGAAGGTAATAAAGGAATATTCTTGATACTAAACACTAAGGAATATTCCTTTCAATGCAAAAGGAATATTCCTTTCAATGTAATAAGGAATATTCCTTGTAACTATGGGTGCGGATTAAACAAACTAAACAATATTCCTTTGAAGGTAATAAGGAATATTCTTGATAACTAGGCACTAAGGAATATTCCTTTCAATGCAAAAGGAATATTCCTTTCAAAAGGTAATAGGAATATTCCTTGTAACTATGGGTGCACTTAAACAAACTAAAGAATATTCCTTTGAAGGTAATAAGGAATATTCTGATAACTAAGCTAAGGAATATTCCTTTCAATGCAATAAGGAATATTCCTTTCAAGTAATAAGGAATATTCCTTGTTATCTCTATATTGTTGACTCACGCTTTACCAAACACAATATGCATAGGTACACAATATGCCTTAACATAATCCATTCATTTGGCATTTGTTGATTTGGCAATTGTTGATTTGGTAACATGTGGAACATTGAATGCATGTGGGATATTTGAGCCCATTACTAAAAAAAAGGGTGGACTAGGATTACATCTTGGGCGGTTATGACCGCGGCGGCACATGGCGAAGATTACAAACCCGGTGAGCCATAACTTTTCAACATCTAATCTCTATCCACACTTATCAATAAAGCGACAAAACCCTATTTATATATCGCCGCGATTTTTGTGATATATGCATGTGGGATATTGCTAACTTTGTGTTAGGGTTGTGCTAGCTGCATACCAAGCAATTGGTCTCATAATATGGTTCAACCTATACATTTTACATTTTGCAAAATATTGAGGTGGGTGGATCGGCTCAGGGTGTGAAATGGTATGCATGGATACATCCCTTTCCTCTTACGCCTAATTCCCAAAACAAAATCGTATGCATGCAAACATCCCTTTTATTCCCAAAATTCTGCCTCCTGACTTCATTAAAGTCCATTCAGTCCCCATCGTCTATTCCGCCATCTCCTTCACTCCTTCCCCATGGCCAAGTTCAAGACCACCAAGTTCAAGACCATGGGGAACACCATCCCGACCATTGTGCACTGCTCCTCCCCCGCCCGCGGTCCTCCTCTTCCTCAGGAGAATCCGTGTCTTCCTCGGGAGGCCACCCGGTTCTGGTCGGGAGAAGTTCACTCCACGAGAGGTGGAGAAGCTCATCATGGATCATCGGTAGGCACAACTTCGTTTGGGTGTCAGTGGGTGCATGAGGCTTACCTCGGCGAGGCGACTCCTCGAAATGAAGATATATGCCATGGAGGGCGACCTTCATATAAAGCTGAAGATGGCACGAAGATCAAGCCTTGTTTTTGTAATCCACGGTTTCAAATTTTTTGGTAATAGTCCTTGTTGTGACTATTCTTTGTAAAACTTTTAATTAAATCGAGAACTTGTTTTGCAATAGTCCTTGTGACTCCATTTTTTGTAAAGCTTTTTCATTTGTGAGAACTCCTCTTCTCTACAATTTGTTGTGACTTTTTTTTTGCTTTAACTGTTGTTCTCACGAGTTTTCCTTTGTTCTTTTAGTTAAGCTGAACTATTTCTATCCTTTTACGTATAGATATAAGAAACATGTTTGGTACTTAGTTTGCAACTCAAGTTTTTGGTGCAACTCAAGTTAATGGCAGTTTTTTGTCATTAATTATAAAATGCAAAGTACAATTCTTGAAATAGTATACCAAAACAAACATTAAAGCCAACAAAGGAATTTTTGCACACTAGGATCGCCAGCACATTTATGGTAACGACCAATGGGAAAATATGTTGAGTATTTTTTCTTTAAATGCATCTTGAAGCATCTGAAGCATCGCCAAAAATTTCGGATGTTGGTCGAGAAACCTCTTGAACAATACCATCTCTAAAAGCTGTTAGGGTGTGTATACCACACCAAACCATGCACCATACCATGCCCCACACTATCATATTCACGGGAGCGAGCACATCCCACCACACACCACACCATTCCCCACCACACACCACACCATTCACCACACACCATACACCATAGACCATACACCAACTATCATATTCACGAGCAGGCACATCCCACCACACACCACACCATTCACCACACACCCCCCACACCCACACACACCACACCACACACCATAGACCATACACCAACTATCATATTCACGAGGAGCACATCCACCACACACCACACCATTCACCACACTCCCCCACCACACACCACACCATTCACCCACACCACACCATACACCAAATGGTGGAGTGGTGGAGAAGGTGGTGAGTGGGGTGAGTGGTGTGGTGGTGGTGGTAGTGGTGGTGGTGGTGGTGTGGTGTGGTGTGGTGGTGTGGTGGTGGTGTGGTGGGGTGATGTGGTGTGTGTGAAGTGTGGTGTGGTGTTGTGTGGAATGGGGTGTACAAAGGTCACAAAATATATCGGTCGAAACAATCAAGTAAGCTGTTTTGATTGACCAAAAAGGGTACAAGGCTTCTTTAAATCCAGAAATCTTTTTTCTTCAAAAAAAAAAAAAAACTTTTACATAGTCATAAAAGTATACTATGGTAGTATACTATTCAACATAGTGTCATTTACACATTCCTTATGATAGGAAATGTGAACACAAATGTGAACAAAAGATATATATAAAGCTGTTACATAGTTCATCTTGCAAAATCAGATACTCGGACTCATGATCATTTCGAAATGGGAGGGGCTGGCATCAATCGTCGTTCTTTCGGATTGGCATCACAATGCATGACCAAAGCATCTATTAGAAATTTCTCGTAAAGTGACATAGGCGTATTCATGATAGAACCATTTAGATGTAATTTGTGACATCCATAAATAAGGTTAGAAATATTTAAAGGAACATGAGATCACGATTACACATACAAGGGAAGGCATACAACTTACTTCCATATCTCTACCCGAGGAGACAAGAGCTTCAACATATTTGTGCATAAATCCATCACATACAACCCACATGATGTTAAATCGGGCTCTTTGTGGCACCTCTACTTCTTTGAATCCGATTAACATTATTTCTCTTCATGAAATCGGCGCCTCTAGATACTTGGCCGTCGATGTGGTTAACATTTGTGTTAATGCGACCTACATATCCGCGAAATTTAGCGGACCAGAATTAGCGAAGAAAAGCAAAGCAACAACTTAAAAGTATTACATACCCTTTGATTGCTTTCGTTAAATTAGCATAACTTTGTAAGAGGATTCAAAGGCGTGAATTCACAGTGCGGGTAGGATCTTGGAATCGGATGGTGCGGCGTAAAAAGCGGCCGGCACAAAATGGTCATTCTCAAGGATAGGTGCAAGGATATGATGGCATTTAGCTACCACAATCCCTTCATCCCTGATTTCACTATTTCAATGACATTGGTGATCCTTGGTTGATTCACCCTTTCTTTTTGCTGCTGGTAGCTTCTCTAAACCTTATATAGTTGTAAGCGGGATAAAAAAGATTTTTGCTCTTCCACTCGAAGGCAATGTCTCATACAAGCACTGGATTAGATTAAGATTAACATTAGAGACAAAGGAATAGCAACAAATACATTTCGGTTACAACCCGGGGTTATTACACGCCATAAAAGATCCACTAAGCGGCTACTCATTTTTAGAGTTAGTTGCACATAAAATTACTATGTCGGATGCAACCACTTTCATTTCAGCCGGACCGGTTCTTGAATGGCGTGAATGGCGTGAATTCCATAAGTTTATCCTTGTCATCATTTACGTTGTCGGATCAATGTTAGTGTCATATTAACAATTGATCCATGACAAATAAAAAGCATAAATTGATACCTTCAATCTCTGCAGGAAGTATAAGTGAAGTGTTTCGCATAAATTGGTTTAGACCTGCAAAAGCAAACGGAAAAAATATAATAAACTCTTGAAGTATAAGTAAGTCAATGTAAGCTAGCAATTACCGTTTTTCGTGCGGATGTCCTAACTCACGGTTTGCACTCTCTTTTTTCAATTTGTTTTTGGCATCGGCTTTGACCATAAATTTAGTAGTTGCCTTGGCTGCAATCTCAAGGCTTCTTCAACATCATCTAGCTCCTTTGAATCGTCATGCAAGTCTCAGAAGACAAAGAAAGTGCTTCATTCTAATGTTTTTGAAAGCAAGACAAAAAGAAACACACGCTTAAAAGAACAAGCCTTTTCCTCAACGAACTTCAGCGGCGGCCGGAATTTGTTTTCAATGTGCGTCACCAACATCTTGGTAATTTTATCGTAAAACCGTCAGCGTAAGTTTCAAAATACAAAAAAAAATAGAAACCACGAAAGGAGAGAATTACTTTACGGGCTTTCAGCTGGTTGCTCAATAATAGCATTTCGGCTTCAGCAGGTGGGATCTCTTTTTGGAAAACAACCTCTGGCTGCAAAATATTGAACATTAGTGAACTCTAACTACACTTGGGATGCAATCTTAATGTAATGGGAATGTAATCACCTACCTTCCACATACCCCTCTGTCTCCAAATCCTGATTGATTGCTTATGAGTTGTTGCAATTCTCAAAGGTGATGTAGATGTGGATGGACTTCCAACATCGATAGCGGCGGACATCTTTTGTGCCGGGTTGACAATTGGGATGTCGAGAATGGTAAATGCAACCCCTTCCCAATAACATTCTTCTTTTCACCTACAACATGAAATTTTGCTATATTGAACTTAAGCATAGTGCGCGAAACATGAATTGTTTAGTTTACTTGATTTTACTTCTTCCTTTCTTGATACTACCCATATGCGCATTGACACAATTGGGTGTCAATAAAATGTAAACACTTGATTGAGAATCAAGGGGAGATGTAAGTAGATAGAAGCAAAATCGGGAAGAAAAAACAATCGGATGCAAATCAAAATAGAACAAATGTTAATTACATGCAAGTAGGTTTTCTACAGGGCAAACTTTTCTGGCGATAATGTAGCGACAAAATAGAAGTACATTAGTGTACATAGCTATCACAATGTAAAGGAAAACCAAATACTAAATTCAAATGCATTTTGAGAACAAAATATTTTATCAATACACCCTATCAAATACATCATTGGCATTGAATGTAAAGGAAAGTCAAATACCAAATTCATATGCATTTACGATCACATGTAAATGCAAAAATGCGATCAATACAATACACCCTATTAATATACCTGTAAAAGGAATTCGAGAAAAGCACTTCATGGCACATGTAAATGTAAAAATCTGAAGCAAATACATTTCCTCTTTACGGTAAAGACAAAACCACGCCAAATCAAATGTTAATCTGAGTTATGTACATGATGGAAACTAACTACATCTAAGTACCTCAAACTAATTATGTAATCAAAATAGAAATAGATGTACCTTGAGGAAGGGATTCCTAAAGCAGTGTCGGGGTCCTCGGACCATGAACAATCATGTACACATGTATTAAATTCGTTGAAACCACGAATACAAGACAAAATAGACAATATGTATGACCACAAAGTGGAGATATTACCATGGTCGAGTCAAGGCAATCATTGCATTCTTTGCCAAGTATTGCTTATATGTGAGAATGAAGCGCTCCGAATCTTCTTTGCAGAGTATGGGGGCGGGGAGAACCCTATCGGGTCTGATCTTTCCAAATGCTTAGTCATCTCCTTTATTCTATTCTCCACGGTTGGAATTAACTTCCAAATCCTTGCTGATTTTTTTCAATGGCAGCTTCTAATTCTTACCAAATCAGCCTTTAAACAATCAATGGGAATCATTAGAGCATCTAAGTCAGCAATATAACTTGATTTCTCCTCCTCTAAATGGGATGCCAAAGCCATTTGCACATCGGTTAGCTTCCCGCTTGCTTTTAAACTGCCATAATCTTTGAGCTGCTCACATATTTTTGCATCTTTACTGCACAAGTCTTGTCAAAAGCTCTTATCACTCTCATGCTTCCTTGAGTTCAATTTCCATTGTTTTCCTTTTCTCTTTTAAAGTTTTGTATTTCATCAAGCATGGAGGCGAGAATCTAATGCTCTTGTTTCCCTCCACCTTTTCATCATTTTTCAAGCTACTTTTGCCCCAATTCTACAGAGGCATACATTTAATAGCTTTAACATTGGAAGACTTTTTGTAGCTAGTACATGGTC
Source organism: Isoetes taiwanensis (assembly GCA_021234155.1). Lineage (NCBI taxonomy): Eukaryota > Viridiplantae > Streptophyta > Lycopodiopsida > Isoetales > Isoetaceae > Isoetes > Isoetes taiwanensis. Next base: position 19,857,800 of record JAJEKV010000013.1, read on the forward strand.
GGATTCTTTTTGAGAGCCTTTTGAATGAAGACTTGCACTTGCTTTCACCTCATCCCAATCAATGCTTACTCCTTTGTAATGAAGTGCATATGCTTTCGGGCAAAATACAATGGAATGTGATGATTTGCAATGTCCCTCCTACAAAAAGCGTGCTCATACGAAAAAAAATCTGCCATCCAACCCGGGCTTAATCACTGCCTCTTGATAACCCCTAACGGTGAGGGGCTTGGAACCCCAAACATCACACTATTTGCACTAGCCACGGAAACATGCTATCAAAATTGTTGCTCCTAAAAGCTGCACTTTGATGCTTACCTTGTCAAACTTCGAGGTGGCAAGACCTCCCGATCTGAAGAAGACCCACTCTTGAGTTTTTGGTGGCGGTTCTAGTGGGAGACCTTGGCATGGGCTTCTACGGGTTTTGTTCTTGAGGAGATTTCCTTGGAGATGTCTTTGTTCCAAGGCTGTTTTCGTCATGATCTCTTTCACGGTGCCAGTTCTCGAAAATGCAAGCTTTTGGCTATGGAGGTCGATCTTGGCTATGGAGGTTCGAATATGGATGTCAAGCTTTAGGCTATGGAGGTTGAATATGGATATCAAGCTTTTCGGCTATGGAGGTTGAATATGGATGTCAAGCTTTCGGCTAGGCTATGGAGGTTCGGCGGGGGAGGAAGGGTTGAGCATAATAATTTACGGGGAGGAGAGTTCAAAATTATTTGCCTATTAATGATTCATTCCAAGAATAATAATTTAAGGGGGAGGGATTTCCTTACATTTTGAATTTGTAAATGTAAAATCGGGCACTTTTTGCCCACCCTTTCATGCTTCTACCCATTTACAAAGGCAAGTGCTGGATTTGGTGGAGAAGGCTCAAAGTTATCCTTGGCGGTAGAATGATTCAAGTAGCTAATCTTCGATCTTGCTCACTTGAAATCACATATTTATTTGGTTTTGGTTCTATTGGCTCCAGCTTCTAAGTTTCATGGGGAGATTTGTGTAACTTTGGGTAGTGCAAAAGATGTCCTTAAAATGTGAGACTTGATGTTTTCTATAATATGAGGTCCTAGTGATGTGTGCTAGCATTGCAAAGTAGATTATGGGGTATCAACCCTAAGAGTATGCATATGGATCAAGCAAAAATAAGGGGTCATATGGCCACAAAGGGTCAACTCTTGTAAATATGTAAGAAAATCTTAGTATTTATAAAGGAATGTAAAGAACATGAGATTCATACATTTGTTTATTTATCCTTCAATCATATTTTTGGTGGTTTCCTAGCAACTAATTACCAACATGAAAAAGCAACATGATTGTATCTATGGCAAAACGTTTGTGAGCGTAATAATGTTGAACATAAAAATGTTGTCCATGATCTTGCATCAAACTCAAATAAATTTGTCGGACTATCGATGGTTTTATATCTTTGGTGGGTATCATGATGAACCATGAAATCATGGTCTTTGGAATGTAACCAAAAAACTTAGGTTTTCTTCTATGGTTTGAGCTCGACCAGAGTCGACTATCTATATTGATTTCTTCAAAATATACTATATGCATATCACACTTATCTTGTGAGCGACCTTGTCATGATTCGAAAATGGCATGGCATTGATACAAATTTTAACGTTTTGATTAAATGGTCATGCAAATCTGTGAATATGGCACATTAGTAAAAATTGGGATACCTAAATTGTAAAAGGCCCAAACCCGTGCTATTATCTGTTGTCTTAAAAGCTGCTTCTAAATGACCTCGCGACACCCATCTAGTATCTGATTGCTATTATATAAATGATCGATGCCTATAAGGATTTTTCAAGCACAATAATATGGTTATATGACTCAAAAGTGGATGTAAAAATAAATTTTTGAGACACGAGACCATCAAAACAAATAAATATATTATAAGGGTTCGAATAGTTTTTGTGGTTGCGGCGTACATGAGTGGCTTCACCAGTATCGATTCTTGTATAAGAGGCCCTCTTTGCTGCAAGTTCATACCCGGGGCGTCCACGGTAAAGCCTTAATGCATCACCCCTTTCCATGGGGTGGCCATTTTCGCAGGCCGTTATGGCATTTGGGCCCCATAGCCCAACCTAAACTAAAATACCTCCCGGTTATCGACCCACCGGTCGGTTCCTAGGCCCAACACTGTCGACACCGACCGCGCCAATGAGCGCAGGCGGCACCATATTCTCCATAGCGAGCTTGATTTGGCGGGGAAAGCGAAGCTAAAGGGGCCCTTTCTATCACAGCGGTGGCTCTACATGAAGAAAGAATCGCCCAGCCGGTGGCGGACAATTTTGCTATGAAATCGGTACTGCGCCAATCTTACCTCGGTTTTGGCTATGGAATCGAACCCACAATTGAAGCATTTTCCAATTTTTTCTGCCTCGACAATGCGCCCTTCTCCTTTCATTCGATCCACGATTTGGTCGCCCGAAGGAAGAGCTTGATTCATTGCTACGTGGGTGGTTTGCGCGGCCCTTTTAAGCCCTTTCGGCGAGGGAAGTACTTTGAGCTTTGCTAGTGATAGTATTGGCCTTGGCCTTGAAGTATGGCTTCGGCCGGGCTGTTTTTCTTCCTCCGGAACATTGCACACATGTTGCAATCGGCCGGACGATCCCCTTTCCATTTCGCAATCGGGGAAATGATTTGTTGAGCATATGCAAAATCATGATACGAGCAGGAAACTCTATTTCTTAGGAATCGGCAATAGAAGCTTCCTTCATTCTAATCCCTTGTCTCAAACTTTTCTATTTATACTCTTACGCCTTTATCCTTGATCTCTTGGGATTTGAATAACATGCGGTTGCGGGTTCTTCGAGCCTCTACATATTTGTGGAAAGCGAAGCGATTCTTGAATGCGAGCAATTCCATCGATTACGCGGTGTAGATTACACAAGTGATTGATTTTGCCTCATTCCAATTGATGCCTCGATCCTTTGCGATCAAATCGCTCGTTCTTATCTGTTCATACCCAAAATATGTCAAAAAATTTCCGCGAATTCGCCGGGCATTGAAATACGATCATGTGGGGCACATGCTTATACCCAGCCGGAAGTTCTCGGAGAAAACTCAAAAACTCAACTCAAATATCTGGCGGTATTTTTTGTACCGGAAAAAGTTTGCAGCGTGTCGATAAGATGTAAAAGCACATAAGAATCGAATCTTAGTAAAAACATAATTATACAAGAAATTTAATCGTCCTACGGATTGCATGTTTGAGTTTTAGCATGTTCCTCGTGCAAGGTCTTGTCATGCCCTACATTCTAAAAGAATCTCTTGAGAACACTCTAAATTTATAGATTCTAAAAAGATTCTATAGCGTTCTCTTAAATTTAGTGAGCATTTCTCTAAATTTTTATAAGGTTCCCTCTAGATTCCATTAGATTTCCTAGATTCTCCCAAGATTTTGCCCTAGGTTCCCTTACATTACATGAAATTCAAAGGATTCTATAAAGATTCCTTAGATACTCTAGATTTCATCAACATTTTCTTAGATTCCCTTAGATTTTATGAAGATTCCTTTTCTAGCTGATTTTTAAAAGATTCCCTTAGGCTTGTCAATATTTTCCTAGATTCTCTTACATTTTATAAGATTTTCTTAGATTCTATTAGATTCTACACGGATTCCTTTACATTCTAGAACTTTTTTAGAACATTCTAAGACTTTTTGGAACATTCTAAGACTTTCAATATATTCTAGAACTTTAAGGAAGTATTTCCTAGATTCCCCTACATTCCTAGAACATTCTAAAACTTATTGGAACAATTTGGAACTTTTGGAAGAATTTTTTTAGATCCCCTCTAGATTCTCTTATGTTCTAAAACTTTCTAGAAGATTCTAGAACTTTCTAGAGCCTTCGAGAACATTCTAGAACTTTTCTTGAACTAGCTAGAATGTTTATAGTCTATTTTATCTTAATGGGGACATACCCTTAAGTATAATTTGAAAAATAAATTATTCATGGAATTAATGCTTGGTTTGAGTGAATTGAGAATGAATTGGGGGGTCAATGGTTGGAGTTGAATCCCCTACAACATAAAAATTTTAAAGCCTTTTCCTAAAGGGATGAGCATTCAACTTGGGCGTAGGATCTTGGACTCGATCAGATTTGAGATCTCTGCGTGACAATAATTAAAGCAACATGAGCCATAGGATCTAATACGTTATAATTCCCAAAGTCATGTGCACTTGGTAGGATATGTGCCAAGCCACGTGGTAGTAAGATCTCGGATCGGCGATCAGGATCCAAGAACTGGGCCGTGTAGGATCGATTACATATAATTCCCCAAAGCCATGTGCAGAGTAGGATGTGTCCCCCAGCGTGAGCCATAGGATCTCGGACCAGGCGATCGGGGATCAAATCAACCTGGACCGTAGGATAGGCTTACATATAGTCTATATATACAAACTCCCAAGCCATCAGGGCATACGATCGTCCCAAAGCCACGTAAGCCATAGGATCTCGGATCATTGGTAGGATTGGGGAGGACAAACATAGAACATATATATGTTATGATATGTGTAGATATTGAGCAGTGGTATTTTTGGTATTGACATTGCTCCTTGGCAATGGTTTCAGAGACATATGGGGTTTTTTTTTTTTTGTTGAAGGGCGTCGGACTTTATTCAATCAAGAGTCAAATACAAGTATAAATCACGAGAGACATATGGGTTGTTGAATAAAAGATATCAATATATGGGCTTATGTAGCAAGTGCTCTTCTCTCTTTAGAAGGTGGGTAATAAGAGATGTTGGAACTTTTGTTCAAGGTATTAAAAGAAGGCAAGAAGCTAGTAAGTTCATACCTGAATTGCTTACCTCCTCAAGTACTTTATCACCTTCAAAAAAATAGCACCACAGACTTTGCCTTCTCAATGACAATCCATATGGAACCTTGTTTGGTCTAAATATAATCCTTCCAAAGGTAAATGTTCTACTTTGGCCGGGTGATTCATGCTCTTTGAGGAGTTAATAAATGGTTCATCGCTTTAAAAAGGGAGTAAGCCCACTTTTGCCCAATATTGTGGCTGATTGCATTGAAACATTAGAAACACTGTTTTATATTTGTGTCTTGGTGAGGTAGTCTTAGTCCACGGCTACATTCTCTTTTGGATATCTTTGGATGGTCGGCCACTTTCTTTGGGTATTTATCCAAATCGGTGGGGTACTTCTAAAAAGGATTGCATTTCACATAGCAAAGTCTTGGCTAATATGGAGTGTATGGGCGAAGGCGAAGAAAGGTCTTTTATGATAAGCATATTTCTTCTCGGAGTTGTGCTTCAAGAAATTCATAAGTTGTATAATTGCTTTCGGATCTCCAATTGACTGATAGTATTAAAAAATTCAATATGGAGTGATCATCTAAAAGTGATTGATGCTTCGGGGATATTCTTACTTCTGGAAGTACTTTGTAATATTTTGAGTGAATAATATGAAGTAAACTCGTTCTTCAAAAATTAATGGGGTAGATAAAATTTGCAATGTGATTAATATTCCACAGGAGTCAGGTGCATATATGATTTTTCCTTAATTTTTTTGATTAATATGTAATGGGTATGGCGGCTAGGACCTAGCTCCAAACCAATGTGTGATTATGGAGTAATTATTCATTTTGTTTTGGGATATCAAAATTTTTAATAGACCCATTTAGGTTCATAGATAAGATCTCACAAAAATGTCACAAGCCTTCATGTCGATCCTCTTTGCTAGTATAAGGGTTAAGAATTGTTTCAAGAAAACTACCTTCCCCACTTAGGTACATTAAAAATTTTTATATTTCAAAATCATTGACATGAAAATTTAATTGTTCCATTAACTTATCACTAGAACAAAAACCCTATCTTTGTAGCGCTTTTTTAAAATGTTTTTACATTAAATTAATAATATATTATAATTTTAAAGTGGCGTCTCAAATCAAAGTTATATCGTTACAATTGATGGGTCAAGTGAAATCTGCGTTATAAATTGGCAACCACGTTACAAAATTGTAATGCATTTCAAATTAAACACTTATATACAATTGTGATATGCATTCAATTTGAAGTATTTAAAATGTGTATCAAATTTAAAAGCGTGTTTCAAAAAATCCACTAATAAAAATTAAAGTGAAAGCGTTGAAATCGTTGCAAAATAAAAGAAAAGAACGTTTCAAAAAGAAATAGATTTTTCAATAAACCTGACATAAAACATGGTTCCGCGATACAAATTTATTCAAAGACGTATTTGCAAGATACATGTTACATGTTTATTTACCAAAAAAGAAAAAAAAAAAAAAAATTTGAACAAGCAAGGACTTTCTACTCTTAAAGGCTTTTTATTAAAGACTTTTCAGGTACAATTTAGCCCTAAGTATGAAACAGTTGTATTTCCACTTAGGCCATAATATAGTTCTTGAATATCAAAATACATCAACAAAATACATTTTAAAGCAAATAAATTTACAAAGGGGAATAAACTTTGTAACTCCAAAAGGTCATAATATACATAGAGAAATCTAGAGATACAACAAAACCGGAATAATCTGCTGTTTTAACGTGACAAACATCTGTATAAAAGAGTAGAAAGAAGGTCTCTTGACCTTGTATAATACACAAATATATCATATCACATTACAAAAATAACATTACATAGATAATTCTTGAAAATCCTTGATAAAAAGAGTCTTGCGGCGTATGAATAAATGTGAAAAACACATGGGGAACAGAAATCCAGTTACACTGCTGACAAACCATAAGACATTAGCCTTAGTGGGGGTAGGAGCCACAAGCATTGCTTGAGGTAAGCAAGATTCTTGAACCATGCCACTTCACCATGTATGTAATAAACAAAGTAGAAGGTGTAAAAAGCTGAGGGAAACTTTCCAAAATTAAACTATAACTCATATGGCTAACAATCATGCTATAGCATAGGCCCGAGGAGTTTTAGAGGTAATAAGAGGAGGTTAAGGCCAACTCGTCACGGTAATATGTTATGATTTCATTTATACGAACATGTAAACAAATAAACCCAAAGGTATTCCATTTACTTTACTAAGTAACACTTACGAAAGCACTTACTAAGCATAGAGAAATACCCAAGATCAAAGGTTTATAGCCGTTTCAAGTAATAATCATAAAGTCAAGCTTATGAGAACATAAAAGTGAGAATAGTAAGGAACATACATATTTACATTAACTAAAGTGAAAGAACCGGATCGGATATACCTAAGAGAATACAATAGCGGCGAGCAGATCATGAAACATCATGGGACTATGTATATTTTCTATATGGCTTATCAAGCATAATAATTTTTAGAACAAATACTTGGTATCTGAGAAGATCCCTAAGGAGGAAAATAAAGAGCTACCCTTTGGAGTAAGGGTAAATATAGAAAAACCAGCCAAGAACAATAACTGCGTTAATTAAAATGATGCTATACCACAAAATAGCCATATACCTATAAAGGAATAAAATCACGGTTATAGAGCTACTTGACCCGATGTCAAACCTAGGCCACTGAATCTCTGATCCATAGAAAGGGCCCCTCAACATAGAGATGAACTCAGAGAATAAACGCAGCCCGAGGACCAATAAGCTTTTGGAGAGTTTAAAAGCGAGAGCAGTAACTACATTATTATTTGGCAACATACTATAGGTTAGTAGAAGCTAGAGCCATAATAGGTGAAAAACAATGTCGGATATGCAAATAGGCAGATCATAAGATATAATTAGAACGCTAATATATACTCCTGGCCCCGGGCGATGGCTCTAATAATAACCATAAAAGTATCACAAAATGGGTTGAAATAAGCGGACACAATATAAAGCCCGTACTAAAGTGTATGGAAACCGGCATGAATTTTACAACTTGATAAAAAGTCTACTTAAATAATGGCTGGCCAAGGCGATCAAGCAACTTACTACCAATAAAATAGAGATATGAAACTACTTGACATCATAGAAAAAACCTGATAATTCATCAACACGGTTAGAAGATGCGGGATAACCCTTAGCTTTGGGAAGCGTTGGTATGCTAATACGAGGGTAGATCCATCCACCAATGTCGGGTATTCCACCATTCTTTGCTTTATGTGAGGAGCTCTTTTAGAGTCTTGCGTGGAATCACTACGTACACCAACTTCTCCCGCGTAATTTCTATAGAATCATCACCCAGAATTTGAGCAACTAGGAGGCTGCAGTAAGCTTTAGCGGCTGACACTTTATGGAAGAAGGGCTTCAACTTCTTGGCGGCCGCGGTTTCCTTAGCATTCTCTTCCTCAACTAATACAACCACAGTAGCCATATTTTAAGTCTCCTTTCTTAGGCCATGCCACCATTAACAAAGCTTTCAGACATCAAGACAATGAGCGATAAATGAGCATGGCAGCAAGAAATCAACTTTCTCGCGGCAATATATAGGATAAATCCTGAGGCTATTTTACAATAGCACTTGATCGTCGATCCCTAAAAGTCCGCGACGACAGTGCATACAGGCTTATTTCCGGCAAAGCCAAGTTTAACATCGGATGTATTATTGAAAACATTCCGCGATATCTTTTTACGTACACCCGTAACCCTAAGGTTTCAAAAGCAGTCTGTAACAACAAATAATTTTCCCTTTACCATTTTTATTACCTAGTTATATTTAAACAATATTATCAACTGGTTTTAAGAATAAACAAAGGTCAAAATACTAAGGGAATCTCAACAAATTACTTGTAATAATAACCATAATAAGCCAAAAATATGGGTACATCCTAAGATCACGCCAAAGTAGAGTATTTTCCAAATGTTACATAGTGGTCTTCACGCTTACAAGAACCAATGTGTGGAGTCAACTTAACAACCACTGCGCTATAACAGTCTTGTAGAGGCACCACCCACTGGCGAACATGAAGATAAGCAAATCATGTTTCCAACATCTCCATGCAGATGTCTTTTGTAGCTTCGTAGATCACGCACTGAGATAGACATCCTAGTTCCCTTTATCACCATACTTGAGGTAAAAATAACATAATGTTAATCCCGAGTTTAATGCATACCTTTGTTAAGTAAATTTTGTGTAAAGTAAGCAATGAGGAACACCCATATGGAATTACAAGTCCCCAATTACAAAAATCATTATGGGGCTAATATGTTTCCCCTACATTAGTAGTCAAATAATATCATTATTAGCCTTAGCATAACCGTCTCCTTTTTTATATATGAAGTCTTTATAACTATAAATGACCAATAATAAAAACCTTCCTCCTTCAGAGTAGGATAGGTGTATGATAGATTCAACATAAAGCAAATACCTATGGTATCAACAAAAGGAGGAGTAGGACCTTATTTGAACACAAGGTCCCTACCCATCCTATGGCGCATACCACGAGCATAAATCAAAGTAGAGCTTTTAAGTTCCTTACCATATCCTTGATGGCATGAAGTCGAAGCACTTCATTTATTTAAAATGCATTATTCCCACACGATGATGTCGTTTTTGCAAAGCCATTCTTTGCAAAATATACGATAGTTAAAATATCTAAAACAGCCACATGAGATTAGGAATGTGTATAAATATAAGGCAAAATACGAGGATAAGATGACTTTAGAAGATTGAGCATATAGTGCAGCTATGCTTTATGAATTTGCATACCTTGAAAGGTAATTTAGCTCTTTATCATACACGGAAATACTAAAGATCCTAAACCATGTCAAAGAGCACCCGTATGGTAATATTCAGGATTACATTCACTACTAGCGTATGGTGGTGTTATTAAATATAGTTTCATTTTAATCCTAAACATCCATATTGTAAATAGTCATCGGAATTCCCTCTTGAAGAATTCATTCAAATCACCCCATTAATGATATTTAAGTCATAGATATCTAGCGGCATGTTTTGGTTTGGTGCAAGAAGAACCCCATAGGAATTCCTAATTTGTCTCATATCATTACTTATGCGTAAGAAGCAATGGTTGAGCAACCACTCATTCATAGCCTTAAATGTTTCCTTTTCAATGTGAAACCGGTGATGAACTCCTTTACTGTTTGCGAGAGTTTTACCCATTTAATTATGACTTCTTCATGTTTGAACTTATAGATTAGATCAAGCTTTCTTTCCTCATTCCTTTGATATTCGGTGTAGTCCAATGATGTCATTAATAATTTCAATAATACCCTCATTACCTTCAAGAGGATGTTCTCACAGCACTTAGTGTCAATTTGAGAAGACATTATGGATTTTCAATGGTAAGTTTAGAATAACATCATATTTAAATTCACAATCCAACAAGGATTAATTTTATTCTGTCCCATAATCTTAAACTTCTTTGTTTTCTTGTGTGAATGTATAAGGCCATATCTCAAGCGAGGTTAAGAGCTACTTGTTGATGAATTGGAAATCTCGAGAGAAAATATGTTAGCATTGGCATTGTTAAGCCACACTGTATTCTTGCTTGTGTGCTTTGTAGCTAGCCATTAGATCTGATGGATTTAGGGATACAAGCTGCGCAAAAGAAGGCTTGATGGCCCAGGAAATCTCCTTGCAACGAATTTTTAATAGTTTATTTATTTATTTATTTGTCTAATGCTCACTTAGGACCTTGAAAATACGGAGCAAATATTCACAACTTTAACTAAAGTATGCGGTGTGTATCCACCTGTTGTTCATATACTCTCCTACAAAGAATGGTTCAGGGAACGACAATGTATAAAAGCATGCATGTGTACCTCGAACTCTCTATATGTATCAAATGCGGTGCACAAAATTATGGAGCTTCATCCTCCACGTCTCAAGCCACATATCTTACATTTCACATCTTCCATGGGAATGTTAAACCATCACCTACTTCAATCCCATTGAAGTAAGGGATTTAGGTATCCTAACCATTACTGGTGCCTTTTGGATATCGAGCATAGATAAGCTTGGCTTTTGTATTCTCTCATGTCATTAGCTTGTATTTACGTAATAGACCCATTTTGCTGCACGGGGCAGCCCATAATAAGCTATCTGCAAAGCTTTTTAATAAGGTTCTAGCTTCATTTTATCATTAGGCGGTTGCCGGAATATTTATTTTTTTGCCCGATTCGAAATCTCTTGACCACCTTGTTGCGAATTTGCCATAGCTTGATAGGAGATTCGAGGTGACTATTGTTCTTGTCTTTGTTCCTGGAAATTTACGGTTCCAGTAAAAGAGCTTTGCAAAACCGAGGTAGCTTAACCCGACCTGTAGCATTATTGCATCGCGGAGTTTGAGCTTTGATTCCAAGCTCCACCGCGAATTATACCATACTCGCGGCAGGTTGCACAAGAGTCTTAGCGTTTTTCAGCTCCCAATCAGTGCGAAGCTTTATTACATCTTGTTAGCATCTTTGCGTATAAGGCTGATTTTTCCTCTGTGACTCTTCTTTTTCACAATCTTTCCGGAGCATAATTTGAGCAAAATCAATGCCCAAATAACATTCTCTCTTTGAGCTTGGCCTGATATAAATCACGGTCTCTCCCTAGTACCAAAAACCATAATTTTGGACTTAGCTATATTTACCTTCATCCCCTTTGCAATCTTGAGAATAATTCGGCCAGTGCAAATGTTTTACGTAATACTTGCTTTTTGTTGGCTATGTATCTGATATCCATACGTATAACAACAAGCTGAATAAAGGCTGATTACCTATTTGTGTGCCACACAACATTGATTCCAGATCTTTGAGCCATTTCTTCCAATTAGATCTACTAGAAGATGCCAAGCGAGGGTTGGCGATATTAAAGGAAACCTTAGTACTCGGCCAGATACTTCTCCTTTCGTGTGCTCAAATCTGTTGAGATTTTAATGAACTTGGCGGAGTATAATTGGGTATGGTGCTCGATTTCTTGAGGAACAACCCCTAAAACGCACCATCCTCTCGCTTAGCTTGTCTCTTGGGAATGAGTCAAATGCTTTTGGCTGAAATCTATAAATGCCTAAGCGGTGCGTGGGATGTACTTTCTCCACAATACTCGAGTGCAAAAGAGCATGGTCCAGCGTGCTATGTCTTTTTAAAACGGCTTGGCATGGAGGCGTTTATCATTTCCTTACGCCCTGAAACTAACCCGATTCCAAAGTTTGCCCAAAATTTTGCAAAAGTACTCCCGATAAAATTGCAATAATTTGATATCACTCTCTTATCACACAGCTTTGTGTATTAGGTGGACCACATTGTTAGCCTAAAACTTTGGAATTTTAGCCTAACCTCAAAGGAAGTGTAAACAAGGCGGTCGGGACCTCCAGGATCACTTAGAATTGATCAATCCTTAATCATATAAAACAAAGAACTCAATTTCAAATCTTGGTTTTGTCAAAATCCTTCGGTCCACACACGAAGCGAGAAAAAAGCTGTGAGCAAAAATCAATCTTGCGATTCACACCCTTTAAGATTTTTTGAGTTTTTGGTTTTGGTATGAGTTATAGACAAGTAGAGAACTCTTGGTGAAAGATGCAATCTCGATTTGGATAGGGGAAGACCAGAAAATCAATGTCAAAGTTGATCAAAGTGGTCAATGCCAAAAGCGAGAGAGCCAAAATTTGCAAATATAGTTTGGTGATAAATCTTGAGTTGGAATTTGTATAAGCGGCTTCAAAATAAACTCTAGATCATGTGCATAAGGTTTTCTTGACAAGCAAGCAGCAATACGTAGCG